>KZ072785.1:20161-36012 GCA_002091845.1 Anopheles cracens | reverse complement strand
ATCTTGACCAGCGCAAGGTTATTGCCGACCACGGCTCGAATGAGCGGCGTTTCGCCGTGATAGTTGAGCTCGTCCACCGAGCACTTGCTGTCCAGGAGTAGCTGCACCAGCCGCACGTTGCCCCACTGCACCGCCAGATGTAGCGGCGTCATGCCCGATCGGTTCTTCGCATTGATGTGCGCCCCGAAGCGTATGAGATCGCGCGCCATTTCATACTCGTCCTTCTCCACGCACAGATGCAGTGCCGTCTGGCAGAACTCATCGCGATGGTTCACGTGCCGCACTCCGCGAGTGATCAGCAGCCGCACAATGTCGCGCGACTGTGCGTACACTGCGTTGATGAAACAGAGCGGAGCACTGTTCACGTCCACCCCGCGTCTCAGCAGCAGCTCCAGCATGCGGATGTTCCGATTCCGAATGGCCATATTCATCGGCTGGAAGTCCGAACTGAGCGGATTGCTAACGGATGCCCCGTGCCGGAACAGTAGCCTCACCAGCTTGGCGTTGTTCGTGTACATCGCGAAGGCGAGCGCATTCAGACCGTACTCGCCGCACGAATCCGTACTAGCGCCACCGCTCTCCAGCAGAATGCTCGCCGTCCGTATGTGGCCCTCCTTGCAGGCCACGTTGAGCGCGCTGTTCTTCACCAGATTGCAATTGTTGACGATCTTCCGCACGCCCGGAATCGTGAGGAGATAGTGCGCGATGCGACTCCTGTCGAAGCCGGCCGCCACGTGCAGCACGTTGTTGCAGTTCGAGTAGATACGCGTCGGGTCCACCTTGCAGTCCTCGACCAGATACCGCAGCACGTCCTCGTTGCCGTACTCGATCGCACGGTGCAGCAGACACAGCTCACTGGAGAACGCCGTCAGCTCGGTCGCATCGTCTATCGCCTGCCGCACAACGGTGCGCGGGTTGCCGTACTGGATCAGCCAAAAGACGGGTAGCTTCTCGTCCTCGCTCATCACATTCACGTTCACCTTAGCCTCGGTCAGCACGCGCACCATCTCGAGCAGGTTCAACCGAGCAGCCAGGTTCAGTGCGCTATACTTCATGCTGCACAGCGAGTTCAACTGTTCGGGCGACATCCGCGCTGTTAAATTACGAACAGCTGGCAAGTTGCCCGCATTGACAAGCTTCTGTAGCACGGTCATGCCGTTCGCGTCCGTGCGACTCCAGTCGAACCGGTCGTGTAGTTCGCTCAGCAAACGCTCCACGAAGTGATGGTCTTCCGAGTTGACAAACAGCTGAAGATCGTCGTACGCATCGTAGCGATCGAGATGCTTCCGGAACAGCTCCACATCACCGTGGAACATGCACAGATACAGCACCAGCGTGCGTCGATCCTCGTCGCTCATCTGATCCAACGGGGCGACCATAAAGTGTGACTTGGACGTTCGACGCACCAGGTACTGCAGGAGCTGCCGCCGGTGGACGTTGGAACTCGCGGCCGGCTCACCCGTCAGCAGATCGATCATTGCCCGGAAGTCACCCGCTATTACACAATCGATTAGCCCGTAATGACACATCTCGTTGGGCATCAACGAACCGAGCCGCTTGCCGGCGATCTCCACCACGCCATCGTGCACGTGCCGGCGCAAGGTACTTAGCTCGATTTCGTCGGCACGCCCGATCGCCTCGAAGAAGCTGCGCTGCTGATCGACCCACTGCAGTCGATTGGCGAATTTCTCCGCGAAACATGATCCCGCCCGCGGCACGGTGGGTTCGCCGTTACTCCGCCGCTCTGCTTCCGCTCCACCGTACAGCTGGAACGATCGATGCTTGAAAACGATCGCGTTCAGAAAGATGGTTGCGTTCGATTTGATCGTGAGACTCTCGAGCACCAGTGCCTCCCGTCCGCCGGCGAGGAACGTCTTGAGGGTTCGCCCACTCAGGACGGCAGTTGTCTCGCACCGTTGCCACCGGTCGGACGGACCGATCGCGTTCACCGAGGCGAGAATTTCGAGCAGCTCGCGGACGCCATACTCAAGCGCGAACTGTACCACCGGCGGTAGCTCACCCAGAACGCCGGCCAGATGGTGCGGATCGGTGCACTCGAACTTCTCCAGAATCTCCACCAAATCGTTCACCTTCGAGTCGAACAGAGCAGCTAGGTTCAGTGCGCTATACTTCATGCTGCACAGCGAGTTCAACTGTTCGGGCGACATCCGCGCTGTTAAATTACGAACAGCTGGCAAGTTGCCCGCATTGACAAGCTTCTGTAGCACGGTCATGCCGTTCGCGTCCGTGCGACTCCAGTCGAACCGGTCGTGTAGTTCGCTCAGCAAACGCTCCACGAAGTGATGGTCTTCCGAGTTGACAAACAGCTGAAGATCGTCGTACGCATCGTAGCGATCGAGATGCTTCCGGAACAGCTCCACATCACCGTGGAACATGCACAGATACAGCACCAGCGTGCGTCGATCCTCGTCGCTCATCTGATCCAACGGGGCGACCATAAAGTGTGACTTGGACGTTCGACGCACCAGGTACTGCAGGAGCTGCCGCCGGTGGACGTTGGAACTCGCGGCCGGCTCACCCGTCAGCAGATCGATCATTGCCCGGAAGTCACCCGCTATTACACAATCGATTAGCCCGTAATGACACATCTCGTTGGGCATCAACGAACCGAGCCGCTTGCCGGCGATCTCCACCACGCCATCGTGCACGTGCCGGCGCAAGGTACTTAGCTCGATTTCGTCGGCACGCCCGATCGCCTCGAAGAAGCTGCGCTGCTGATCGACCCACTGCAGTCGATTGGCGAATTTCTCCGCGAAACATGATCCCGCCCGCGGCACGGTGGGTTCGCCGTTACTCCGCCGCTCTGCTTCCGCTCCACCGTACAGCTGGAACGATCGATGCTTGAAAACGATCGCGTTCAGAAAGATGGTTGCGTTCGATTTGATCGTGAGACTCTCGAGCACCAGTGCCTCCCGTCCGCCGGCGAGGAACGTCTTGAGGGTTCGCCCACTCAGGACGGCAGTTGTCTCGCACCGTTGCCACCGGTCGGACGGACCGATCGCGTTCACCGAGGCGAGAATTTCGAGCAGCTCGCGGACGCCATACTCAAGCGCGAACTGTACCACCGGCGGTAGCTCACCCAGAACGCCGGCCAGATGGTGCGGATCGGTGCACTCGAACTTTTCCAGAATCTCCACCAAATCGTTCACCTTCGAGTCGAACAACTCCTGCAGCACCTCTTCGTCGCGTTCGCGTCGCACGATTAGGTCCGTTTCCGGGAGCGCGACTCCTCGCGCCCGGAAGAACTCATCGAGCGCGTTGTTGCGGCTGTGCAGTGAGAAGACGTTCCCGTAGTACGCTCGGCTCAGCTTCTCGTGCAAGTGGGCCAGCTCTTCGTCGTTCAGTGACGGGGCGTTCAGCTCTTTCAACAGCTTGCGGGTGAACTGCTGGTAGCGAGTCGCATCCGACGCACCGGCCACCCGAACCGAGCGCACCGGATTGATGCCAAACAGCCGATCCGGATCCATCAGACTCTGCAGCTCCTCGAGATGGCTCACCACCTTCAGGGTGTCCTCGTTCTCGCTAATACTGCTGTACGGCCGGAGCAGCTCCTTGAGCGCCAGGTTCGCGTCGGAAATCGAGATCGAGCGCGAGATGTCGTACTTCTGGTAGCTCTGGTGCAGATACGAGTGCAGCAGCCGTCGGACGCACGCGTAGTCCTCGTTGGCCCTCAGCGCCCGGTACACGACGGCAAAGTTCGAGAGTGTGACGCGCAACCGCGTCTGGTGGTACTGCATGTGGTAGAACCGGAAGTGGATGTTCTTCTCGATGAACGACAGCAGCTTCAGCTCGTTCGACATGCCGACGTACATCTTCTTCAACTCGTGCACGATGCGTCCCGTTTCCTTCTCGTCGTAGAACACGTGCTCGAACTTGATGTGGCTCAGCGTGTGGAGGTTGTGCTCGCCGACGTACCGTGCGTACGAGCGCAGCTGCTCCAGATTGCGCAACCGGTAGGCCGTCCCCAGGAACGTCTTGTACGCCTCGATCAGCTGGATGTTGATGACGTACAGACAGAAGCGGTACACCGCTCGCAGTCGCTCTTGCATCATTCGCACCTGCTCGCCGGTGAGCGCCTTATTGATGAAGTACTTTCCCACCGTGCAGCGCGCCGAAAACGAGTCACGCAGGTCCGGTGCATCGCACGGGGCCGCTGTGGACGCGAGCGGTCCCAGGACGTGATCGAGCATGTTGGCCAGCGTACGCCCGAAGGTGCCGGCTCGCGGTTGATGTTGGTCCTGGGTGCTTGCCTCGCCGATGTACTGCAGCACCCGCTGGATGGCCATCAGACAGAGCGTCGCGTTCGACCGATCGTCCAGATCGATGACGAGCGCGTTCTCGACGTAGTAGGCGATCCTCTTCACGGTGTGCATCTGCCGGATCTGGTCGTACGTGCGCCGAATGTGGCAGAAAACGATGCGATTTCGGCGTCGCACCCGCGGACCGCCGCCGCTGCCACCACCTGTACCCTGCAGCTCCCGTGCGGTCAGCTCCTTCTCGAGCAGCTTCGTCTTGTTGCGGCTCAGCTCGGCCAACCGGCGTGCGCGAATCTTCGTCAGCAGTTCGCGCCTGCTCGCCGCGTACGCCACCTGTCGCTTCGAGAGGCGGAGCTTCGGATGGTAGCGCTGCCAAAGTTGGCCCACCGTCAGGGGATGATCGTCGCGCAGATAAGCGACATAGTCCGCTACACCCCATTTGGCGTCGCGTTCCAGAACGCCGTCCTGCAGGGCCGCCAGCTCCCGGCGTCCCAGCTCCGCCACTATCAGCTCGTGATCGGCGGACTGCAGCGCTGTGTCGGTCGCTGCCGCGATCCGGCGCAGCTCCTCCGAGACGCGTCGCCTCCGGACGATGTACTGGGACAGCTTCTGCTCGCGGATGCACGCGATGAGATCGAGCAGCAGCTGCGGCGTCCACTGAAACGATCGAGCCGCCCGATCTGGGTCGGGACGTACCAGCGTCACCGCCAGTTCCTCGCTGACCGCCCGCAGGAACGCGACGATCGCGTTCTTGTTCAGCACGAGCTTGTAGATCAGGGTTCGCCCACTCAGGACGGCAGTTGTCTCGCACCGTTGCCACCGGTCGGACGGACCGATCGCGTTCACCGAGGCGAGAATTTCGAGCAGCTCGCGGACGCCATACTCAAGCGCGAACTGTACCACCGGCGGTAGCTCACCCAGAACGCCGGCCAGATGGTGCGGATCGGTGCACTCGAACTTCTCCAGAATCTCCACCAAATCGTTCACCTTCGAGTCGAACAGCTCCTGCAGCACCTCTTCGTCGCGTTCGCGTCGCACGATTAGGTCCGTTTCCGGGAGCGCGACTCCTCGCGCCCGGAAGAACTCATCGAGCGCGTTGTTGCGGCTGTGCAGTGAGAAGACGTTCCCGTAGTACGCTCGGCTCAGCTTCTCGTGCAAGTGGGCCAGCTCTTCGTCGTTCAGTGACGGGGCGTTCAGCTCTTCCAACAGCTTGCGGGTGAACTGCTGGTAGCGAGTCGCATCCGACGCACCGGCCACCCGAACCGAGCGCACCGGATTGATGCCAAACAGCCGATCCGGATCCATCAGACTCTGCAGCTCCTCGAGATGGCTCACCACCTTCAGGGTGTCCTCGTTCTCGCTAATACTGCTGTACGGCCGGAGCAGCTCCTTGAGCGCCAGGTTCGCGTCGGAAATCGAGATCGAGCGCGAGATGTCGTACTTCTGGTAGCTCTGGTGCAGATACGAGTGCAGCAGCCGTCGGACGCACGCGTAGTCCTCGTTGGCCCTCAGCGCCCGGTACACGACGGCAAAGTTCGAGAGTGTGACGCGCAACCGCGTCTGGTGGTACTGCATGTGGTAGAACCGGAAGTGGATGTTCTTCTCGATGAACGACAGCAGCTTCAGCTCGTTCGACATGCCGACGTACATCTTCTTCAACTCGTGCACGATGCGTCCCGTTTCCTTCTCGTCGTAGAACACGTGCTCGAACTTGATGTGGCTCAGCGTGTGGAGGTTGTGCTCGCCGACGTACCGTGCGTACGAGCGCAGCTGCTCCAGATTGCGCAACCGGTAGGCCGTCCCCAGGAACGTCTTGTACGCCTCGATCAGCTGGATGTTGATGACGTACAGACAGAAGCGGTACACCGCTCGCAGTCGCTCTTGCATCATTCGCACCTGCTCGCCGGTGAGCGCCTTATTGATGAAGTACTTTCCCACCGTGCAGCGCGCCGAAAACGAGTCACGCAGGTCCGGTGCATCGCACGGGGCCGCTGTGGACGCGAGCGGTCCCAGGACGTGATCGAGCATGTTGGCCAGCGTACGCCCGAAGGTGCCGGCTCGCGGTTGATGTTGGTCCTGGGTGCTTGCCTCGCCGATGTACTGCAGCACCCGCTGGATGGCCATCAGACAGAGCGTCGCGTTCGACCGATCGTCCAGATCGATGACGAGCGCGTTCTCGACGTAGTAGGCGATCCTCTTCACGGTGTGCATCTGCCGGATCTGGTCGTACGTGCGCCGAATGTGGCAGAAAACGATGCGATTTCGGCGTCGCACCCGCGGACCGCCGCCGCTGCCACCACCTGTACCCTGCAGCTCCCGTGCGGTCAGCTCCTTCTCGAGCAGCTTCGTCTTGTTGCGGCTCAGCTCGGCCAACCGGCGTGCGCGAATCTTCGTCAGCAGTTCGCGCCTGCTCGCCGCGTACGCCACCTGTCGCTTCGAGAGGCGGAGCTTCGGATGGTAGCGCTGCCAAAGTTGGCCCACCGTCAGGGGATGATCGTCGCGCAGATAAGCGACATAGTCCGCTACACCCCATTTGGCGTCGCGTTCCAGAACGCCGTCCTGCAGGGCCGCCAGCTCCCGGCGTCCCAGCTCCGCCACTATCAGCTCGTGATCGGCGGACTGCAGCGCTGTGTCGGTCGCTGCCGCGATCCGGCGCAGCTCCTCCGAGACGCGTCGCCTCCGGACGATGTACTGGGACAGCTTCTGCTCGCGGATGCACGCGATGAGATCGAGCAGCAGCTGCGGCGTCCACTGAAACGATCGAGCCGCCCGATCTGGGTCGGGACGTACCAGCGTCACCGCCAGTTCCTATGGACAGCAGCACCCCGCACAGGTAGGTGAGCTCGGCCAGCGGGATCGTCTTCAGCTGCTTGCTCCCGAGCGTTGCGGCCCCCTCCAAGTAGTACAGACTCTCGCAGATGGCCCGCAGCCGCACCACGAACTCGTCGTCCAGATCGTTCAGGTTGTCGTCGTCGTACCGATCGCACAAGTATTTGGTATAGCTTAGCACTAACTCCACGCGCCTCTCGGCCTCCGTTGCGCCCCCGTCGGTGTGGCTCTGCACCTTGCCGTCGGCCTTTCGCTTCGAGCTCGCGGCTCTCCGCTGTCCACCGGACCAGTGTCCACCCGCCTCGTCGTAGCTGTGTGCGATTAGCTCGTACTCCAGGAAGACGCGCATCGACTGGTCAACAGCAACGCCCTTCACCGTCAGCTCGTCCAGCGCGCAGGCGATCAGTTTCATCTTCGTGTGTATGTCGAACGCACGCTTCTCGAGGAAGATCCTCAACAGCTCCACCGAACCCCGTCGGATCAGCCGGCGCAGGGCCTGTTCGTCCGGCACCCCGTGCAGCTCCTTGCCCAGTATGAACTCGGCCACAAACTGGGACCCACTCTCCAGTGCCAGTTCCGCCGGCGTTAGGTCGGCGTGGTTGCGAAGTTCGCAGTCGGCGCCCGCTTCGATCAGCAGCTCGATGAGACGCGTTTTGTTGTGTTTGGCCGTCACGGCGAGATGCAGGGCGGTGTTTCCTTCGTGCCCCGGATCCTGGTAGTCGATGTCCGGTGCGGACGATTTGAGCGCATCCCGGACCGCCTCATGCTGGCCACTCTGCACCAACGCCAGAAAGCCTTCCATCGTGGTGTTGGTTGGTTGTGTTGCGTTTGTGATGCGTTATCACTCGTTAAGTCATTCCCGCAAGTGATGTGCTTCAGTTGGTGTTCTGCGAAGTGGAAAGGACAGAAAAGAATGGGAAGTAAGCACACTAGCAAAACACTGTCGCTGGAGTTTGGAGCTGCTGTGCAAAAGACGCGTACTCACGTGCGGTGCGTATCGCAACGTATTGCAACTCGCACTCCGCAGGGTAGCTATTTTTACAAAATGTCAACGAACTGCACAGCCTATCCAGTGTCGCAACCATCCCCAGCACCAGGGTTTTCATTCAAATCACGCTCGCTCACTCGATGCACCATCGAAGGGGGAGAAGGGGGGGGCAATTCATTCACATTCGTCCTGCAACAACGCAACGGCGTGGCAAGCGAGTGCCCCATTAAGCATCAAAAATTAAATTTACTCCACTCGCCCCGCGCCGGGAGCGCGAAAGCTGACAGCAGGCATGTATCATACGCAGAGACCGCATGACACGCGGAAACTCTATCCCGAAACTTGCTCCCCGGGGTCGGTTGGGGGCATGGCTGGAAAATCGACGCACTTCATCATCGTTTTCCACGCTTTACGCACATTTCGTCTTCGCAAAAATTCGTCTCCGTCGTCGACGCTGTACGTTTCGCTGCATCCCTCCGCTAACGAGTTCGTGGTGCGTCCAACGGGCCGGCCGTACCGAGTTATGCGCCTGGTACGCCGAGCATAACTGTACCGGTTGTAAATATAGCCTTCCCTTCGGTGCGGTGCGGAGAGCGTGAGTACGAAGCCAACACTGGCGGCACCAGTGACTGAGCCATATCGATGAATGAAGCAGAAGCCGAGAAGTTTGAATGAATCGCGCTCCATCTCTGTTCCACGTCTCCACGGGCCGGCACGGCACCGGGAGTATTGCACCACTTTCGCGCGTGTCTTTCGCGTAGCCACTTCCCCGGCTACAACCTAATTCTCCAGCCGCCGTAAGAATCCGTCCATTAGCTCTTTTCGCGACTGTCACCTGTCAAAGGTAAACTAAACAACGAACCTGTCAAACAACATCGGCCCGAAACAAAGGACTCTCCACCTAATCTGGTTAGTGTTCTCGGTGTGGTGATGGGCAAAGAGAGTATGTGCGCTTGCCGCTATATCGCTAGACGACTAGATCTCCCCGCCTGAGACAACTGAAGAAACCTGACCGCACGGCCCGACAACCGTGCCAAACCGTTCCGGAGGCGTTCGAACAGCAAACATCTGTTTTATTTAAACTCATTTACCGAAATATTTCCGGTACGGGCCAAGCGACACGCAAGCGAGCAGCGCTTGCCTTGTCTCAGCCGTCGTTTGTCTTCGTTCGCGCCACTTCGCCCTCACCCGCACACACTCCTCCCACGTGCTGGGGCGGCATCTGTGCCTTTTGTTGTCTTCACGCCATCCTCCCTGGCCGCCAAACAACGGCGACAGAGTTTCTCTGTCGCCTGGAGGACATTTACATTCGTTTACATGTTCATAATCACCCTTCACGAGATCGTTCTCGCTTTTGCCACCTCGGCTCGGAGAAATATTGCCAGCCATTGTGCGACCGGCAACCCCGGGGCCCGTCAAGGAATGCAGGCCAGAAACAATAGTCGCCAGTGTGTGTGCGCGCGCGCGATCCCGATCACGCGCTCGACAGCGCGCCGCGATGAGCAACCACGGGGGCAAGGGCTCGGGCTCGGGCGGATGTGATCTTGCTTTTGTTTCGCCAGCTTCTCGGATGGAATATTGGTAACACTTTCGCCCGCAGCCCGCACGCCTTACGTCATGTTTTCCGACATCTTCCGTTTGTCCGTGTCGTAGCGACAAGTAGCTCCGTGGCCGCAAACGGTGGACGCGGCGCGAAGAGGCCCCTTCAGACAGAATTGTTTGGAGAGCAGCACAAGAGCGAGCGAGCGAAAGAAAAGAAAAGAAAAAAAGCGCGCTGTCGTTGGGGACGTTCTACGAAATGAGATGCGGCCGGCGGGAGTTGAAAATGGAACGCATGCTGGCGTGATGCGTTTCACAACGACCGACGCCGCGACGCCGCGTCGCCGCGATGAGCCGCGCGTGGTGAGTTAAAATAATAATAATCAACACATTGTCTCGAGCGGACGCAACACCCCGGCAGAAGAATCCGCCAGTTCCGTCGTTTGATCTTGATCCCACCGCACGCAAAATGGCCATCTCCGGCGACGTGCGGAAACAAACGATGTTTTTGGATTTGGACACGCTTCAAAGGGGTATTTTCTATCGGGCGCGATGTTTATCTAGTGATCGAGCGGCCTGCCTGCACAATGGTTCGTGTTTGTTGCGGTGTAGATAATGTGCGGACATTAGTTCGCTTTGATCCTCGAGCTCGAGCGGGGCAGAACATCTCGAGTGTCGTATTTACATGTTCGTGTCGCCCGATGTTGTTGTCTTGTGTGGGAATATTTTGTCGCGAACGGAGCGTGATCAAAGTGAACACTTCTAATTGCACCGGTGGTCCGTTTCATAGCCAGTAATAGGCACTTAATCGTGTCCACCTCCATCCACGCTAGGGTAGGTTTAGACGTGATTCGTCCAAACATCGAATTATTTACAGCCAAACTCAATACTCACGACATCGACACATCGGCTGCACATCACAGTCATCCGACGGCCTAGCACGAATGGATTAATTTCCGTCCTATCTTCCGCACTATCGCACCATGTCCCACCACTGGAGGGCGTAAATCACGTCATTCTTCACGGCACCTAATTTCGTAAGGATCCACACCCACAAGGCAAACGATCCGGATCGTGTTGCTCCCAAACGGTAGCTGACCACAATTGCTGACCATTCCGCTTACAGGATATATCCACAGCCCTGCGCCTGCTTTCTTCCCACTTTTCCGGAAGAGTTATCCTTAATGGGCGATTTAGGACATCCCCCACCACAGTGAGCACCCACACTCGAACGCCACCCACAGGCCGAGAAGAGGCGCCACGGCACAGCACACGTCACCCGGACGAAACAGGAAATCGATTCACTCGGTTTATTGCAACAAATTGCCGGACCGAACGGTTGCGACCACGGGAGGGTTCGGCTAGGGCCACCCACCCTCCCACATCGTCGTCATCGTGCTTATCGGGTCGGTCGATTGATTTTCGATTATTGCTCCACTCGACACTGACACACACACACGCATGCATAGAGGATGGCACTGGGCTGAAGATGAGAACCGGAAAGTGGACTTACTATTGCACTCGGGTATTGCCGTTGCACTTGCGCCGCACATGCACTCCCTTGCACGAGCCTTCCGCGAGGCGTGGGAAATAAACCACTTTCAGGCGGGCCACTTCGAGGCAGCGAGCACACAATTAGCACTATTTATGAATATTCCTCTCTTCTGGCGCAGCGTCGGAATCCAGCAGGACGTGCCGTGTTTGGCACGATCTCGGTGCCGTTTGGGAGGCACGCTATCGCGAAATGGTTGGGTGGCTGGGTTGGGATGTGTGTTCCCATTTCAGGTCAGCCCCGGGTACCCCATAACTGGTACGGACACTTGTCGCGGGCACGCGGCCAAAAACTTCACGCCGGGGCCGAGTTTCCACCGCAGCCATCGTCCAAATCGAGCCACGGCCTGCCTGGCGAAACTTTCTCTTTCCGTGCAATAATTTTCGTTGTTTAGATTTTACTGCTCATATGTAATTATGAGGCTTTTAATTGAGACCACGGCGGGGTGATCATCCCGCGGGCGACACGGACGGCACACACACTGCTGCATATGCAGCAGCGCTGCGATGCCTGCTGGTGGACAAACAAATTAACCCGAAGACACGGCCACCAGAAGGAAACGTACTGATTACGCGACATGCTGTTGAGGAGCGAATGACGGAAGCCTGCACCGATCGCTGGACCCGTTGTCTCTTATTAGCTTGGCAGCAGCAGCACCCGGAGGGCTTGTCATTTGTCTTGTGTGTACGCGCAATTGTCACGCTGGCCGGGCTTCTCGGGAGCGACGGCCATCAACAACAACGACGACGCAGCCGATAGGTGATAGATATCGTTTCCGGCTCCAACACCGTACGCAACACCGCTCATTATCCTGCCATCGATCGATACGAAAACAAATCCGCCACGGCCCTCGGAGGCAGCGGACGATCGGGTTCAGGTGCGCCACACATTCGCTGCCCATCAACGTGGCTCGAAATGTGTCCTTCCCTCATGCGCGACTCACCGCGAAACACAATTATCGGCGAGCTTTCGAATACTTATCATCTTCAATTAACACCCATTTCATCCCTCTCTGGGGTGTGTGATTTTCTCGCACTGCTCCCGCACACTCAAGGGTTAATCGGGGGGTTTGGCGATCGCGAAGGCACACTCACCAGCGTCCTTCTGCGTCCAACTGCAGCAACGCGAACCGACGCGCATCATGAACGGGCCCGGCGATGGATGGGAAAGGAAATAAATACAACATTCGCATGCGCGAATCCACCCCACCACGATATGCAAAACACTTTCTGCACAGACCTGGCTGCCGAGGCTTGGTGCACCGCGGGTGAGCGGGCCCGACCGTCCGATGCACCCGGCGCACACAAAACAACAAAAGAATTTTATTCTCCCACCACCATTCTCCACCCACCAACTCCTCAACCCCATTCCACCTTCTGTCGGGTTTAACGCGATACGGTGCCATAAAACAAAAATAAATGATAGCATGGCTCGGATCGAGCGCTCTCTCTCTCTCTCCCTGTCTTATGTCTCCTCTGTCCGGCCGGGGCATTGCGAGAATTAGCAGCCTCTTCTCGGGCACCCTCACGGTGACGGTGTTCCGTCAGGTGACGACCGCTGGAGGCAGTGAAATAGAGAGATGCACTAGGACGGTAAATTCAAGCGAACGCGCACGGACCGTCGGTTGTCCGCAGCCATGACAGCGAAATGGCAAGCGGCAGGTCCCATTGCAACAACCCAGTGCACGAAGCTCCAGATCCAGTTCCACGCTGCAACCGGAACGCAACGGACAGCCTCCAGGCCGATGCCTACGAGGAACAGTTTAAGGAAATTGAGTGCGAAAAGATAAAACCCTCACGTTGGGCGCGCGCGCGGGGTTCATCGAGGCGCGCTGCAGGTGATCCTCTCCTGCACCACCAACACCGACTTCCTTGCGGGTGAAGAAGGCTCGAGGCGCTTGCCTGCAAACGTGCGTGCGTGTGTCTAGCTGCATCTGTGTGCCTTTTATAAATAGATAATCATTTCGCTGTAAACGGGATTATTTCATGACATGACGATGGATTAGATCCTACTCGATAAAGCATGTTTGTTGGCGTGTTGCTGTTGTTGTTGTTGCGAGTTGTCCGGGTTGTCCAGCGTCTTCCCGCCTCCCCCTTGCGGCTGACACTCTTCACGCAATGGTGCTGCCGCTGTTGTTGTTGCGTTCCAGCAGCGTATGCAGATTCCGCCTTGCATGCGAGACCGTCGGATTTCTCTCGACGGCGACGCTAATGGGGGCGAACGAACGCGTCCAAAGCGGCTGCGGGTTGCGTTCTCCAGCAACACCCGACGCTCTCGCCGAACCGGGCAGCTAATGAGAACGAACATTTGGAAATGTGTGCATCAGCTACAAAGGGGCTTAAACGGGTTGCAGGAAACACTGCCCGAGTGCCGTTATCTGCCGGGTTTGATCGACGACGGCAGAAATATCGCTTTCCTAAGCCATCGATCACTCACCGTGTATGCAAATTGTTGCTTTTATAAGCAAGAAGCAAACATTTACAATGTTCTCTGCTTATTTTAGTGCAAGGATGCGTACTATTGTAGTTAAGAAAACTCTTGACTCTTCTTGTTTCTGAGAGATGAGCGTTTCTTCGATTATTTTCGAGAGTTTATGAGCTCTTTTCAACTCTTTTTGACAATTGATTCGAAGACGTTTAGGTCCTTTTGGGGTCTTTTTTTAGAAGAGACTCTTTTTGATTCATTATGAGCTCTAAAACATAAAATATCTATTAGAGTCACTATAGGAACTAGAGATGGGACTAGGAAATAACTCCCTTTCAGAGAGTTAACTTACTCTCACTCACTCACCATTGGAATTCGGATCGTTTAGCAACTCGTTAGGGAGTCGTTATAATCAAACTCACTCGCGAGTAACAACTTGCCGTAGAGATCCGAAACCGAAAAGGGTGTGTGACTCTTATGAGATTCGAATCCCTACAGCCAGTTGTTACTCACTCGTGAGTGAATTTGATGATAACGACTCTCTAAAGAGTCATTAAAATGATTTATTAGGACTTACCTCACTCTGTTCATTACAAAAAGTTTACTCTCTCACTCATTCTTACTCAGTACGCACAGCTCTACTAGGAACATGCTTCAAAATCAATGGGAGTTAAATTTTTGAACCGATTCATCAAGTGAAGTAAATGATTTACTCACGATCTTCGAATAGAATCGGAGAGCACATCAGTAATGGACACTTCTTCAAGGACAATTGTTTATAACAAATTCGTAATAACAGTTGTATTGGAACAAACTTCCCTCTCATTCGAGCAGTTTTACAAACCAAACTCGGCAATAGTCTCACCGGATCTTCCAAACAAGGATGCACAAAACACACCAGCGCCCGCATTGTGCTTTAACGGCAGCTGTCATTTGTGCTTCCATCTATTTCTCCAGCGGCTTCTATCGGATAATTTCTTCAGAAGCGCCCGCATCTGCTCAGCCCCTTCCATATCCGCGGTCTAGTAAAACAAAGCGACCGCGACCGGTGATCGTGATGCGAAAAATCATTCATCTGTCCGCCGAACCGAACTCAACGCGCACCCCATCACACAATCGGCCACCCCGTCCGTCCTACTCCACACACACACACACACATGCACATTCCTGACAGCTAGCCTTCCCGTTCCGTCTGACTTTCTGCTTTCAACTGTCAACCATCCTTCGGGGGTCGGTTAATTTATTTCACGGAAATAGGAAACGACAATGCATTCCCCCGGCGTCGATCGCTCCCAGCACAGGCACACGTCCTAGCGGACGGGCGACCCCATCATCATCTTATCGGGTTAATAATTGAGCCAAGTCACTCCGACCATTCTTCTTGCTGGCTGGCTGCGGATCGCAAGAATCGATGGATTAACCGCTCATCCACACCCCTGGGGATGGGGATCTGCTGCTGGAAGGATTTGCATAGGATCGGACCGCTCACCAGAATCCATAATCGCCCATCGCACAAAGAGGCGGCTAACCGACTGCCGTTGAATCCGATCCGCAGCTTCCCATGACTCGCGGTAGCCCATCCCGGGGGCGGCATCCGGCCTTTGAAGTTGATTTTCCTTCCGCTCGCACACGGAGCGGCCTGACAATTCCAGCACGCCCAAGTCACGGCTGACGAGGGCATGGATCTTCCCAAGTGGGACGGAGGGAGGACGATTTTTCCACCCCGGTGTCGTCGCTTTGTTTCCGACCATTAATCCGACGCGAGCGCCCGAACGGGGAACGGGGATCGCGGAAAGCCTTTCCGGGAAAGGAGCAACCACCCCCAGCGAGTACTTCAATTAAATTCAATTCAATTATTGAATGATGAATGCAATGGTATTGTGTGTTTTTATTATAATTTACCATATTTTTTTTCTTTACGTTCGCTCAACGTATAATTGGAAACATGATGTATCAATGTTTTACGGCCATACACATGTCCATTAGGCGGGTGGCGGCTTTGTGGCCTTTGAGCCGTTCCGCCGCCCGATTTCGCATCGGGCGGTGCAATCGAGTGCGATCGGGGATTGTGGGGACCGTGCCCCAGCCCATCCCGAGCTCCTGGCGGCGTACGAAACGCTAGCGCAACACAGCGGAGGAAAACGCTTAAATTATTGTTATCATTTGTTGTTTTCCGTCCGCCTGACGGACGCTTTCGGTAGTGTGCGGCGGTGCAACGATGCACTGCATCACACCTCCCAGC
>KZ072785.1:0-17900 GCA_002091845.1 Anopheles cracens | reverse complement strand
AATTGAAAACGGGCCGGGCTAATGTTCCGTCTGCCACCCGGTTGCCATTTATCCGAATGCAAAAATAACACCATAACCGTGCCCGCAAGGTAGACTCTGACAAGCACAATCATTCACTCACAATTCCATTTGCACGCGAGAAAAGATCAATCTAAGTCATCTAACATCCATCTCCCGGCCGTCGGCGACTTGCCGGCAAGGGCGGAGAACTTACCGATATTATGTGCGTTGAAATGCGGCAATCCTTCCCGCTGGCTGGGACCTGATCCTCGACTGATTGGGCCGCTGTGGATGATAGACGTAGAAAAATGGACACGCTTTAGCAGACGATCCTGGCAACAACGGAAATGATTAAGATAATTCTTAAAACAAACAGCATCGTTTCGTCCCCCCTTCAGCGTCCGGTGGCGGCAGACTTCGGTGAGGCGGGGGAACAGAACCGAACCTACCTCAACAATTATGAGGTCATAAAAGATTACCAACCAGTCAGGACGGCCCAGGCTCATTAATCAAAGTGCCAGTGCCGGGCCGGACCAGGGACGGGTAACGAGTCATAGCACGGGAGTCATGGACAGGAGCTGGTTCATGTTTTCGAGGAGGAAAAGTAACTTCACACACATTCACACAGACACACACACAGTGCTCCCAACCTGGCTTTATACAATTTAAATGAATCGACCGTACAGAAAACAAAACACACCATCCAGGATGCAACCAACACCAGCCCTAAATCCATCCACGGTCTGGCTGGGTTAAATATCGAGAGGATAAAAAATTAACTAGAAAAGCCAACCGTCGCACAGTGGGATCGAGTAGGACCGACCGGTGGACAAACTGAATGCAGATCCGGCCCATCGGTGTTGATTGGTACTACTAACCCAAGAAGAAAGGAAAAGAGTGACAAACTGTTTACAACGAAACTACTTAGCTCAATTCGTTTCGGTAAGAATAGATCTTCTGGATAAACGCTCTCAGTATGACACTTTTTAATGATGTTTAAAGCTTCAAAATCTTAGGTAAAACGCAGAGTATAAAGCGATAAAACCTTTTCAAAAGGCTTCTGCTAAGCTCTTCAATAGCTAAACCATCGACTGAGGAATATTTCTATGTTTGGAAGTTTTTATTATGACATTTCGTTTAGCTACAACCTTGATTGGTTGGTGCAAGGATTACGAATGTTATATTATTATTATGTTTATGTGTGTGCACGTCGGCATTATTCATACTATTGAATTTTTTAGATAACTACTTCACTTAACCCTAAACTAGTTATTATCATCATCCAATCGGTTACATTTTCCCCCTTCAAACGTCCTCTCCTAATCCCACCGTGCGCCGTCCCCACCCGGCTGGAACCCGCTCCAGCCCCACTCGGAGCGGCACGGAGATCGCGGAATGCATCGCGGAGCTCGCACGCATTCTCCTCGCACGGCAAAAGTGCACGTACGGCCGCTGCCGTACGTGCAATGGTTCACCCAATGGCCGATGCTGTAAGCAAAGATGAGCCCAGCGACTGGGTCCGGTGAAAGTACGGCCGCGCAAAACGCCAGCGGAACGATCCGGCATACAAAATAAACGACTTTCCGATGCACTTTTTCACCGTCGCGTTTATCGCGCGTGCAGCGTTTGCACGCGAGAGCGAGCCATTGGCTATTTTTCACTGGCGGCTAGATTGCGCCAACATTTGCCGCCACGCTTCCAAACGCTTCCTGTGACTATTTAATACTTTTCGCTGTATCGATTATATTAAATCAGTTCCAACAATTTGCCGGGAGAGTTTTAAAGCGAATGGGCAAACAAAGCGCTTGTTCCCGCTAACAAGGCTCTCCCATTGTTGCCCATCGCGGGTTGACAACGGTTTCGCACCACGCACGCGGCAGGTTTGGAATTTTCCTCTCGCCCGGGTTTCGGGTGGGAAAAAGGGAAATCTTCGCGCGCGGAAAATTGCGATCGCGATCCAGCCCCCCCATCCCAGGTCCGATTGTGTGTCGTCGTATTGCGAAGTGAATGGCCGGGCCGGAAACTGGTTTTGCCCCGCTTTCGGAGCAATTATTCACACCGATCCGTCCGGTCCAGGCGGTCGCGCGATCGATTGTTTCCCCGCGACCGATCGTCCAAACGACCGTTGGCAAACATCATCAAGCGGGGCTGCTAATGTTTTATCGTACGCAATCGGTTTTGTGTGTGCGCGCGCCGGGTAATAACGCTTTAAACTCGATCCTCATTATACGAATCTTTACGCGAGGAGATTTATTTCACCTGAACGATTTTATCTTATAATGGTACGTTTTATCTGTATCTTTTCCGTTTTTTTTTCTCTCCTTTTTCGCTTCGTCTCTCCGAGCGGCTCTGGAGGATAATTAATGCTGGACTACTTTTGTGTGGTGGTACTATTTATAATTAGTTGTACTGTCCCGCTCCCAGTGCAAGTAGGCAGCGCCAAAGCTTATGCACGAGCTTTTTCTCCGTGTGCGCCGCTTGCGTCCTGCGCTGTGTTGTGTGTGTTTGATTGTCCCGTGTGGTAGATAAGCGGGCGAGAAAGGGGACCTGATCCCTCCGCGAATGAACGATTGGCGATCCGCCTCCTCCGTCGTCGCACTCGGGAAAGGAAAGTCCGCCCGGGCGAGACGCCACGGAACAGGTTGAGTTGGCAGCGAATCGCGCCAGCAAATCAGCTCGCTTGTTGCGTTCTCCCGGTGCCCGGTGGATGTGGAGCAGGAGTCGGAGTCCTGACCGCCGGCAAACGGCGGCTGCGGCGGCGTGATGTTGATAAGCGCGCGGTGCAAGTGCAGTTGCATCCAGATTCGCATTCCAGTGCACCGCGAAGAGTGATGCTCCGGGACGGCAGGGTCGTCGCTCGCTGTCGTCGATGTCGCGTTGTCGATTGTGGGCATCAGGCATTGCCGGATTTCGACGCACGATTCTGTGATTGCTCATTACTAGCTGCCGTGGTCGGTTCTAGGTTCGCCACGCGTGGAATGTGGAGCCGGGGCCGGGAGCGAGAGTCTCCCGGAGCGGAGTTACCCATACAGACAGCGCAGGCAAATAAGATCGAGCATTACATAAATAATGTAAACATACACATTAATCAATTAAAAGCCGAACGAGCGAACGGAGCGAGAGGACCCAATTGCGATGGCGCACGGGACGATGGCATCGGGCCCGTCCTCTCTCGACACCTCGAGCACTGCACCACCACCACGAGCGGTGGTCGTGCGAGCGTGGAAGGGAAATAAATTATTTCCCGTTCAAAACAGGCGAAAATTAAAAGCCCTCGGCGTGGCCGTGCAGTGGCGACGACGGGACGACGTCTTCTTGTCCCAGAGTCAACCGATATCGCTCGATCTCCGCGCCCGCCCGGGTCCCCGCCTCACGAGGACACCAAACACTCACATATCTTCATCGTGTTCTGCTGCTGCTGCTGCTGCTGCGCCTCATGCCACATTTCGGTGGCTCATGCCGTTTGGCGAAACCGACGGATTGCGACTGCTCATGCCCTTTGTTGCGCTCGCCGGGGCTGACCGAGGTCCGAAGTCATTATCCTGCGTCCATTGTGTCCCTGACCGGGCGCATGATATATTTAAACATGCACTCAGCTTAAGCGATGCGTTAATCGACTGCGTAAAACATGATCCGCCACATAAAGTCCCATTCATTATTCCACTCTCCAACGCACGGTTGGTGTTTTAATGTGTGCCTTCTGCTTTAAATCGCTCCAAGTGGATGCAGCGCGAATGTTTGGACGGCTAGATTGTGTTTAGCTGGCCTCCTGAAATCGATATTCCAACCCGAACTGGTCAAAATTGCATTTGCATTTGTTTCTCTAACACCAATATTATTCGGCAGCGATGGTTGCGTATTTACTCCGAATATGTTCCACCCGGATCGTGCCACGGTGAACAATCACGTCCAAGCGGTATGTACAAATCATTACCTCGGGTGGTAAGTACACGCCATTACATTCAATGCCACTCCTGTCCAAAAAGCACCGGAGCAAACCCCCTACAAAAAAGAGCTCCCAACCGAAATATGCAAACTAAATATCAACGCCCTCGCCCAGCACTCAGCTCGACTTCCTCTTCTCTGTGCGAAAACGACTTGCACACATGCTGACATGCGCGCGCGTGTGTGTGTGCTGCAGCATCCACAGCGTGGAACGTTGTAATGCAACGGCCTTGCAAGGAAGAATGCATGTTAGCTTCGCGTTGCGTTCCGTTCCCGCGTTGATCGCGGGCTCTCCTTTGCTGGTCGTTCTGGTGGCATCCCCGTTCCCAACGGCCGCCATCTCGCTCGCACCACCTGGCTACACCTGTTTCGAATGGCACGGCGAACATTGCTCTTGTTTTTCTCCTCCGGATGTTGCATGATCTCGTTTCTCTTTCTCGACTGGGCTCGATTCAACACATTTGCTTCTCTTTCTGTTTGTGTTTAGGAAACTTCACATTACTTTGGAATGTTAGTACTTGTTTAGAATAACCACCAATTAATAAGAGGTATTTTTCATATAGAAAAACTCTTATAAGTAGCACATCCTTAAACGTAACTCTATATCGTAGCGTTAACATAAAAGAGTTCCAAATTCACTACACAACCATCGAACCATGTAGTACCATCGCTCTATTCATGCAATTTGTTCAAACATAAAACGAACACACCGCGCGCTGCTGGGGCCCTTATGTACAACAAAACTCTCAAAAACATTCTTCGGTTTTTGCTGCGCACGAAGCGTTCTTCTGGCGAAAGAAACGAACACATTGCGTTCTTGGAAGCATAATGCACTTTCTCGGCCACCCCACCGCGGTCGTCCCTTCGATGCAATTGTCATTTCCCACCTGCCTTATTTTCCGATCAACCGCCCTTATGTACCGTCGGTTGCATGAAAGCCTGTGTTCTCCGCGCCCGCCCGGGTCCCCGCCTCACGAGGACACCAAACACTCACATATCTTCATCGTGTTCTGCTGCTGCTGCTGCGCCTCACCCCACATTTCGGTGGCTCATGCCGTTTGGCGAAACCGACGGATTGCGACTGCTCATGCCCTTTGTTGCGCTCGCCGGGGCTGACCGAGGTCCGAAGTCATTATCCTGCGTCCATTGTGTCCCTGACCGGGCGCATGATATATTTAAACATGCACTCAGCTTAAGCGATGCGTTAATCGACTGCGTAAAACATGATCCGCCACATAAAGTCCCATTCATTATTCCACTCTCCAACGCACGGTTGGTGTTTTAATGTGTGCCTTCTGCTTTAAATCGCTCCAAGTGGATGCAGCGCGAATGTTTGGACGGCTAGATTGTGTTTAGCTGGCCTCCTGCAATCGATATTCCAACCCGTACTGGTCAAAATTGCATTTGCATTTGTTTCTCTAACACCAATATTATTCGGCAGCGATGGTTGCGTATTTACTCCGAATATGTTCCACCCGGATCGTGCCACGGTGAACAATCACGTCCAAGCGGTATGTACAAATCATTACCTCGGGTGGTAAGTACACGCCATTACATTCAATGCCACTCCTGTCCAAAAAGCACCGGAGCAAACCCCCTACAAAAAAGAGCTCCCAACCGAAATATGCAAACTAAATATCAACGCCCTCGCCCAGCACTCAGCTCGACTTCCTCCTCTCTGTGCGAAAACGACTTGCACACATGCAGACATGCGCGCGCGTGTGTGTGTGCTGCAGCATCCACAGCGTGGAACGTTGTAATGCAACGGCCTTGCAAGGAAGAATGCATGTTAGCTTCGCGTTGCGTTCCGTTCCCGCGTTGATCGCGGGCTCTCCTTTGCTGGTCTTTCTGGTGGCATCCCCGTTCCCAACGGCCGCCATCTCGCTCACACTACACCTGTTTCGAATGGCATGGCGAACATTGCTCTTGTTTTTCTCCTCCGGATGTTGCATGATCTCGTTTCTCTTTCTCGACTGGGCTCGATTCAACATATTTGCTTCTCTTTCTGTTTGTGTTTAGGAAACTTCACATTACTTTGGAATGTTAGTACTTGTTTAAAATAACCACCAATTAATAAGAGGTATTTTTCATATAGAAAAATTCTTATAAGTAGCACATCCTTAAACGTAACTCTATATCGTAGCGTTAACATAAAAGAGTTCCAAATTCACTACACAACCATCGAACCATGTAGTACCATCGCTCTATTCATGCAATTTGTTCAAACATAAAACGAACACACCGCGCGCTGCTGGGGCCCTTATGTACAACAAAACTCTCAAAAACATTCTTCGGTTTTTGCTGCGCACGAAGCGTTCTTCTGGCGGGCGAACGGCGAAAGAAACGAACACATTGCGTTCTTGGAAGCATAATGCACTTTCTCGGCCACCCCACCTCGGCCGTCCATTCGATGCAATTGTCATTTCCCACCTGCCTTATTTTCCGATCAACCGCCCTTATGTACCGTCGGTTGCATGAAAGCCTGTGCTGCGAGAGCGTGGAAAACTGGCGAGAGAGAGAGAAAGAGAAGGCGCCGCGCACTCTCAACGGGGAAAACCCCCAAAAACTCTCTCTCGCTCTCTCGCGAGTTTTCCCCATTTTCCCCAGCCCCGTACGCGGGAGGTGGCGCACAACTGGCCGTCCTCTTCTCGTGCAGGGGGGATTTTCCAACCCACGGCGGGGCGCTCCGGTGCGCTTGTCGTGATAGGCTGTCCGTCGATGGAAGCGGCACGACCGGCGCGGAGGAAACACCGAAGATTGTGAATAGATTTCTTCACTAAATGTCCACACAATCAGCGGCGGGCCGTTCGCAAAACGGGGGAAAACTCGCCCGAGCGCTCGTGGTGCCGGCGCTGATGAGGCTAACCCACGAATATTATTGACTGGCCTGGCTTGAAGAGACCTGGCTCGGACTCGGGTTTGCCCGCGCCGACGCTGACCGCAAACCGGTGCGACCTGCTGGCAGATGAGGTGGCAGGCCAGCGTGCTGCGCGCTGGCCAAAGTAATGAGCTATCACATTAACTATGCGTTTAATATGAAGCGAGTAAATTGCGACATCCATCTCCTTACTTATGAAGCAATAAAAGTGTACGAGAAGACATTTTCGCAACTGCCGGCTGGATGGGAGTTTTATCGAGGAAGCGAGGCCGTACGACATGGCCCGCGTGGAAATAAACATGACTGAAATGTGGTACAGTGAATGCAAATGTGGAGAAGAAGCAGAAAAAAACAACATCTAAAACCTACAACGGCACGAAAAACTAACTCCGCTCCGCGGCAACGGCGAAACTCATTTCCACCCAGGGCGTAGATCATGCGCGACGCAACAACCAACGACAACGACTTAACTCGCAAACGCAAACGCGCAACAGATTAACGCGCAAGGGACGAGACCAGCTTTGCAAGCCGCGCGCGCGCGCGCACACACAAATGCACCGCAGAACTTGTGCACAGATAAAAACAAATAATAATAATAAAGAAAATGTAAAAAATCGTCGCTAATCAGACATCCGAATGAGGTGTGTGGGAGGGGTGGGGGGAGGGGGCACTGACGGAGGGGTAAATCCGCGGCTCTGCACTACATCAGCATAAAACCTGTCGCAGCATTTTACCAACCGATAGGCCAAACTGTTATTAGCACCACCACTACCAGCACCACCATTTTGGAGGGATGGCTTTTTGGAGGTAAGCGAAGGGGTGGTAGGCTGCGCCTCCCAACGAGAGCACCCAACACATCCAGCAGCAGCAGCAGCATTTCCTCGGAATAGGTTGTCACCGAAACCGAACGGCGGCAAGTTTACATTACGCCACAGGACAAGCGCACGCAAACGCAAACCTCTCGTCAAACCTTTCATCTCGGGCGAACTTTCATCATTTGATTTTCAATCATGTGGCCCGCTGGAGAAGCCCGTAATCAAATAACCTACTTTACGTCAATCGATATTTCGAGATTCTAGCAAGCAAGCCGCCAATTGGCTGCATCGCCCGGGCTTCACCTTCTGCGGGCAACGGTTCGGATGAAAAATCTCTTGTTATTTCCATGAAACATTGGCCAGCGGCGCGGTAACACGTTCGTAAAACTCGTTGCCCACGGCGGAGTTACAAAGTAACTCCTACCGGAGAGCAGGTCTTCCACTACTTTATTGCAATCCAGCACAGATAAACCCGACCCAGCACTTCTCGCCCCAACCCAGTGATAAAGTGGTCAACTTAACAAAACTAACGATCATCCAAACGGGGCTGCGAACCGAACCGAAGACAACGACGGCCTGCCTGGAAACCCTTGCGCAACGTATGGAGACGCACGGTGGCTAGTTTCGCGGTTTGGAAGCCTTCACTTCGCACCATGCGTGCGTGCGTGCGTGCGTGTGCTGACCACAGCCACCAACCGTTCGGCTTGCAGCACGGCAGGGCCTTGCAAAATATGATTCCAGTTTTCATTCCCGCGTACTTGCAGCGCGCCACACGAAGAAGCCATCGAGGAAGCGAGGCCGTACGACATGGCCCGCGTGGAAATAAACATGACTGAAATGTGGTACAGTGAATGCAAATGTGGAGAAGAAGCAGAAAAAAACAACGTCTAAAACCTACAACGGCACGAAAAACTAACTCCGCGCCACGGCAACGGCGAAACTCATTTCCACTCAGGGCGTAGATCATGCGCGACGCAACAACCAACGACAACGACTTAACTCGCAAACGCAAACGCGCAACAGATTAACGCGCAAGGGACGAGACCAGCTTTGCAAGCCGCGCGCGCGCGCGCACACACAAATGCACCGCAGAACTTGTGCACAGATAAAAACAAATAATAATAATAAAGAAAATGTAAAAAATCGTCGCTAATCAGACATCCGAATGAGGTGTGTGGGAGGGGTGGGGGGAGGGGGCACTGACGGAGGGGTAAATCCGCGGCTCTGCACTACATCAGCATAAAACCTGTCGCAGCATTTTACCAACCGATAGGCCAAACTGTTATTAGCACCACCACTACCAGCACCACCATTTTGGAGGGATGGCTTTTTGGAGGTAAGCGAAGGGGTGGTAGGCTGCGCCTCCCAACGAGAGCACCCAACACATCCAGCAGCAGCAGCAGCAACAGCGGCAGCACACACCAAACGCACCAAAACGACGACGCGAGGCACTTATTTTCATTTTTATTGCCATTTTTTATGGCCGGACCCTCCACCGGCCGCTGTCAGAGGCCTCCCAACCACCCCTTCGGTGGATCCCTGCGTTCTGCTGGAGCTGGACAACACGCAAAGCAGTGCGGCGGTGCGTTCTCTTTCTCGGCCTGGGCTTGTGGCTCCTCTCCGACGCCCGATAATCTCCGACGTCTGCAAGGTTCGCTCCGGTGCGCTTGTCGTGATAGGCTGTCCGTCGATGGAAGCGGCACGACCGGCGCGGAGGAAACACCGAAGATTGTGAATAGATTTCTTCACTAAATGTCCACACAATCAGCGGCGGGCCGTTCGCAAAACGGGGGAAAACTCGCCCGAGCGCTCGTGGTGCCGGCGCTGATGAGGCTAACCCACGAATATTATTGACTGGCCTGGCTTGAAGAGACCTGGCTCGGACTCGGGTTTGCCCGCGCCGACGCTGACCGCAAACCGGTGCGACCTGCTGGCAGATGAGGTGGCAGGCCAGCGTGCTGCGCGCTGGCCAAAGTAATGAGCTATCACATTAACTATGCGTTTAATATGAAGCGAGTAAATTGCGACATCCATCTCCTTACTTATGAAGCAATAAAAGTGTACGAGAAGACATTTTCGCAACTGCCGGCTGGATGGGAGTTTTACACTCGACACTAATCGCCACGTCGAGGCGACACGAGATATAGGAGAGCTCGTTCGTGTGTATGTGTGTGTATATGTTTTGCTAACTATTTTCGTGGGTGACACAACGGAATGGAAGCGTGAAGCAATTTGCAAAAATCGTGGACATTGTTCCGTGCTGGACAGATAAGGATATGACCAGATACGGTGGATGACGTATCTAACCCTATTTCCGCACTGTGAGTGTATACAGGAAATAACTAGTGTTGGGGCAATCCGATCTGGATTTAAGACGCGGAATGAAGCTTTCAATTTATTAATGAATTTGGATTCTAAGATTAGTGAACCTTTGATTGTTTGAAGATTTATATATTTTTTATGATCATTGAAAAGTAATTTCAATCTCAGAGGATTCAATGACTATTGAAGATTCCAAGTATATTAATCCAAGTCCATTAACTAATAATAAAATATTTAAATTAATGGATTTATCCTTTAAGAAGCATAAGAATGAATCTTCCCCAAAGAGTCATGAAGCACAACACTCGGAAAACAAAAACTCCACGGAGTCCTCGGAGAGCCCATGCTAGGTCAAACTCTTAAAACATGAGCCCTTTCGACGACGACGACGACCAGACCTTATCTGCCATCTCCTGAAGGCCACCCTCATCCTCCGGCTGGATAATGTTTCATTAGATTCGACCTCATGGACCGGTCGGATGGTAGCATAATTAAAACACCTCAATCTCTAACGGTTCCGGGCGACGGCGAAGGGGACGAACTGCGCGCAAACGAATGTGGGCCGTAAAAAATTAGCTCTCGTAACGCTTTTCCTTGCCGGAGACACTGGCATGGCTTGTCTTGCTTGGTCGTAATATTTTTTTTTATTATTTACCGCCACTCCCGCTCCAACGGGTGCCGAAGGTGCTTAGAAACTTATCTGCTGCCTTTGTATTATCATTTCATTTCCTTCGTTGCGGGACGCTGCGTTCGGCTTGAACTACCCTAAAAAGCGATCGCACACATTCCAGCCAGCCTGTTTATGTTATGCTTCCACCGCTTGTACCGCCAGTCACATTTGGCTGATTGAATGGACAAAAGCGCGTTTGGAGCACTGGGGGGGAGGGAAGGGGGAGGACGAAAAATCCATAAACGGACAAATGAACCCAACCAGCGGAGCAAACGCATTTTTGCCTCCTTCATCGCAAAAGTGAAGAAAGGAGGATCGACACAAAAAGACACGAAGCCACGAAACGAACGATCGTGTGGTACACGTTCCATTAAAAAAAAGAAGCGAGTAAATTGCGACATCCATCTCCTTACTTATGAAGCAATAAAAGTGTACGAGAAGACATTTTCGCAACTGCCGGCTGGATGGGAGTTTTACACTCGACACTAATCGCCACGTCGAGGCGACACGAGATATAGGAGAGCTCGTTCGTGTGTATGTGTGTGTATATGTTTTGCTAACTATTTTCGTGGGTGACACAGCGGAATGGAAGCGTGAAGCAATTTGCGAAAATCGTGGACATTGTTCCGTGCTGGACAGATAAGGATATGACCAGATACGGTGGATGACGTATCTAACCCTATTTCCGCACTGTGAGTGCATACACGAAATAACTAGTGTTGGGGAAATCTGATCTGGATTTAAGACGCGGAATGAAGCTTTCAATTTATTAATGAATTTGGATTCTAAGATTAGTGAACCTTTGATTGTTTGAAGATTTATATATTTTTTATGATCATTGAAAAGTAATTTCAATCTTAGAGGATTCAATGACCATTGAAGATTCCAAGCCTATTAATAAAATATTTAAATTAATGGATTTATCCTTTAAGAAGCATAAGAATGAATCTTCCCCAAAGAGTCATGAAGCACAACACTCGGAAAACAAAAACTCCACGGAGTCCTCGGAGAGCCCATGCTAGGTCAAACTCTTAAAACATGAGCCCTTTCGACGACGACGACGACCAGACCTTATCTGCCATCTCCTGAAGGCCACCCTCATCCAGCAGCAGCAGCAGCAACAGCGGCAGCACACACCAAACGCACCAAAACGACGACGCGAGGCACTTATTTTCATTTTTATTGCCATTTTTTATGACCGGACCCTCCACCGGCCGCTGTCAGAGGCCTCCCAACCACCCCTTCGGTGGATCCCTGCGTTCTGCTGGAGCTGGACAACACGCAAAGCAGTGCGGCGGTGCGTTCTCTTTCTCGGCCTGGGCTTGTGGCTCCTCTCCGACGCCCGATAATCTCCGACGTCTGCAAGGTTCGCTCCGGTGCGCTTGTCGTGATAGGCTGTCCGTCGATGGAAGCGGCACGACCGGCGCGGAGGAAACACCGAAGATTGTGAATAGATTTCTTCACTAAATGTCCACACAATCAGCGGCGGGCCGTTCGCAAAACGGGGGAAAACTCGCCCGAGCGCTCGTGGTGCCGGCGCTGATGAGGCTAACCCACGAATATTATTGACTGGCCTGGCTTGAAGAGCTGCGAACCGAACCGAAGACAACGACGGCCTGCCTGGAAACCCTTGCGCAACGTATGGAGACGCACGGTGGCTAGTTTCGCGGTTTGGAAGCCTTCACTTCGCACCATGCGTGCGTGCGTGCGTGCGTGTGCTGACCACAGCCACCAACCATTCGGCTTGCAGCACGGCAGGGCCTTGCAAAATATGATTCCAGTTTTCATTCCCGCGTACTTGCAGCGCGCCACACGAAGAAGCCATCGAGGAAGCGAGGCCGTACGACATGGCCCGCGTGGAAATAAACATGACTGAAATGTGGTACAGTGAATGCAAATGTGGAGAAGAAGCAGAAAAAAACAACATCTAAAACCTACAACGGCACGAAAAACTAACTCCGCTCCGCGGCAACGGCGAAACTCATTTCCACCCAGGGCGTAGATCATGCGCGACGCAACAACCAACGACAACGACTTAACTCACAAACGCAAACGCGCAACAGATTAACGCGCAAGGGTCGAGACCAGCTCTGCAAACCGCGCGCGCGCTCGCGCACACACAAATGCACCGCAGAACTTGTGCACAGATAAAAACAAATAATAATAATAAAGAAAATGTAAAAAATCGTCGCTAATCAGACATCCGAATGAGGTGTGTGGGAGGGGTGGGGGGATTGTGTTGTTTGGGGGGCCCTTCTCGGAACAGTGGCAGGAAAAGCTAATTTTCTGCTAATGGAAAATATGATTTGTTACATTTCGTGGCGCGTATGTCGAATAGTGGTGGTGAATTTCATTTCCAAGTGTGCTCGTCCGTTGCAGGAACATTGCTTTGCCCGCTGCTGTCGTCTGTTCCATGTAACGTCTTGTTGTTTTCCTCGGAATAGGTTGTCACCGAAACCGAACGGCGGCAAGTTTACATTACGCCACAGGACAAGCGCACGCAAACGCAAACCTCTCGTCAAACCTTTCATCTCGGGCGAACTTTCATCATTTGATTTTCAATCATGTGGCCCGCTGGAGAAGCCCGTAATCAAATAACCTACTTTACGTCAATCGATATTTCGAGATTCTAGCAAGCAAGCGGCCAATTGGCTGCATCGCCCGGGCTTCACCTTCTGCGGGCAACGGTTCGCATGAAAAATCTGTTGTTATTTCCATGAAACATTGGCCAGCAGCGCGGTAACACGTTCGTAAAACTCGTTGCCCACGGCGGAGTTACAAAGTAACTCCTACCGGAGAGCAGGTCTTCCACTACTTTATTGCAATCCAGCACAGATAAACCCGACCCAGCACTTCTCGCCCCAACCCAGTGATAAAGTGGTCGATGCAATTGTCATTTCCCACCTGCCTTATTTTCCGATCAACCGCCCTTATGTACCGTCGGTTGCATGAAAGCCTGTGCTGCGAGAGCGTGGAAAGCCGGCGAGAGAGAGAGAGAAGGCGCCGCGCACTCTCGACGGGGAAAACCCCCAAAAACTCTCTCTCGCTCTCTCGCGAGTTTTCCCCATTTTCCCCAGCCCCGTACGCGGGAGGTGGCGCACAACTGGCCGTCCTCTTCTCGTGCAGGGGGGATTTTCCAACCCACGGCGGGGATTGTGGATTGTGCCATTTTCATAATGCATCGCATTGTAAACAACAAAACGGTCCCAACACCCGCCGGTGGTCTCTTTTTGCCATTTTCTCCTACTTTGAGAACGGGATGGCACTAGAGCGTCTGTCGCGTGCTCTTTCTCTCTCGCTCTTTTTCTCTCTCGCGCTTGAACCGCTGACAATTCTTTTCCATTCTTTTCCGCGCTTCGGGACAGAGGCGAAGTTGTCGCGAATTGCCCCGTGGGTCGGTTGATGGGAGGAGGAGGGTGGGGAGGGACGCTTCTTGAGTGGGGTGGATAGTCTCGTTACGCTTTCTCTCCCCCGACGGTGCTCCCACGCGCGGAACGGAAACAGGTCCACCCTCCCGGTTTACTTAAACAGGAAAATGAGTGTGTGTTTGTATGTGTGCACGTGAAGATTGTGTTGTTTGGGGGGCCCTTCTCGGAACAGTGGCAGGAAAAGCTAATTTTCTGCTAATGGAAAATATGATTTGTTACATTTCGTGGCGCGTATGTCGAATAGTGGTGGTGAATTTCATTTCCAAGTGTGCTCGTCCGTTGCAGGAACATTGCTTTGCCCGCTGCTGTCGTCTGTTCCATGTAACGTCTTGTTGTTTTCCTCGGAATAGGTTGTCACCGAAACCGAACGGCGGCAAGTTTACATTACGCCACAGGACAAGCGCACGCAAACGCAAACCTCTCGTCAAACCTTTCATCTCGGGCGAACTTTCATCATTTGATTTTCAATCATGTGGCCCGCTGGAGAAGCCCGTAATCAAATAACCTACTTTACGTCAATCGATATTTCGAGATTCTAGCAAGCAAGCTTACGCCACAGGACAAGCGCACGCAAACGCAAACCTCTCGTCAAACCTTTCATCTCGGGCGAACTTTCATCATTTGATTTTCAATCATGTGGCCCGCTGGAGAAGCCCGTAATCAAATAACCTACTTTACGTCAATCGATATTTCGAGATTCTAGCAAGCAAGCGGCCAATTGGCTGCATCGCCCGGGCTTCACCTTCTGCGGGCAACGGTTCGCATGAAAAATCTGTTGTTATTTCCATGAAACATTGGCCAGCAGCGCGGTAACACGTTCGTAAAACTCGTTGCCCACGGCGGAGTTACAAAGTAACTCCTACCGGAGAGCAGGTCTTCCACTACTTTATTGCAATCCAGCACAGATAAACCCGACCCAGCACTTCTCGCCCCAACCCAGTGATAAAGTGGTCAACTTAACAAAACTAACGATCATCCAAACGGGGCTGCGAACCGAACCGAAGACAACGACGGCCTGCCTGGAAACCCTTGCGCAACGTATGGAGACGCACGGTGGCTAGTTTCGCGGTTTGGAAGCCTTCACTTCGCACCATGCGTGCGTGCGTGCGTGCGTGTGCTGACCACAGCCACCAACCGTTCGGCTTGCAGCACGGCAGGGCCTTGCAAAATATGATTCCAGTTTTCATTCCCGCGTACTTGCAGCGCGCCACACGAAGAAGCCATCGAGGAAGCGAGGCCGTACGACATGGCCCGCGTGGAAATAAACATGACTGAAATGTGGTACAGTGAATGCAAATGTGGAGAAGAAGCAGAAAAAAACAACGTCTAAAACCTACAACGGCACGAAAAACTAACTCCGCGCCACGGCAACGGCGAAACTCATTTCCACTCAGGGCGTAGATCATGCGCGACGCAACAACCAACGACAACGACTTAACTCGCAAACGCAAACGCGCAACAGATTAACGCGCAAGGGTCGAGACCAGCTTTTTTTTATTATTTACCGCCACTCCCGCTCCAACGGGTGCCGAAGGTGCTTAGAAACTTATCTGCTGCCTTTGTATTATCATTTCATTTCCTTCGTTGCGGGACGCTGCGTTCGGCTTGAACTACCCTAAAAAGCGATCGCACACATTCCAGCCAGCCTGTTTATGTTATGCTTCCACCGCTTGTACCGCCAGTCACATTTGGCTGATTGAATGGACAAAAGCGCGTTTGGAGCACTGGGGGGGAGGGAAGGGGGAGGACGAAAAATCCATAAACGGACAAATGAACCCAACCAGCGGAGCAAACGCATTTTTGCCTCCTTCATCGCAAAAGTGAAGAAAGGAGGATCGACACAAAAAGACACGAAGCCACGAAACGAACGATCGTGTGGTACACGTTCCATTAAAAAAAAATCATTCCCGTGTCCGAGGTGACTCTAAGCGATAGAGAGAGAGAGAGAGAGCGAGGAGAAACAACGCAAACGCACGCGAAAATAAAAAAATACAACCAACCCACAAGAGAGGCAAAACGTTTAAAACAAAGAATTTAATTATGTTGACATTCGTCGTTTTTGCTTCACTTCGCTCTCTCTCTCCCTCGCTCTCTCGCGCTTCTCTCTCGTCCGCAAAGGGTGTATCATTGTGTTATCGTTTCACTCCGCCGGTCACGTCAAGCCACATGGCCCGGCTGCGTCGATGCGTGTGTGCGTGTACTCTTAATAAACGTTCCGTTCGTTCGTTCCTTTATTATTTTCCTTCCATCATTCCCATGGGCTCATCTTACGCGATCGACATCGCGGCGGCGTTCGCGAGAACGCAGCGGCCGGAGGGATTAAGGCTTCCGTGAGTGGCAGGCCGTTGCTGGCTGCGTTTGAGCGCACGAAAATTGCAAAAATTGCACTTGCCAGCAGCCCACGAGGAGATGAGATGCACCCGAGCGAAAGTGCAATGACTGGCGAGCCCGCCTGGAACGGAGCCCGGAAAGACAAAAGGCCCCGAACCCCGCGTCATAATGCTGCGCGAAGAATTAAAACAAGTTCATAACAAATAACGCGGCCCGGGGGTGGTGGCTTGTGGGAGGCGCGGCGAGATTCTCTCGTGGCGTGCTTTGATGCGCCATTCGTTGCGCGCGACGAGCAAGCTGCAGCTGAAGATCGGAATCATCTTTGTCTGCTTATCTGCGGCGTCTTGCACCGGAGACGGGGCAAAAATGGATTAACAGAATGCAACTCATTATGCACTTTTGCTTAAGTCAATCCAGCTGCCAATGGAAACCTGCTCCCCCATAGTCCCTCCTCAGTGGAACTCAGCGCAAACCTTCCGCAAATGGGGTGGCAACCGCACCGTTTCGCTAACGACGAACCCTACCCAAACTCGCACAAAGTACTATTAATCACTTCTATTTTCTTTCCGATTTCCGACCCGCCGAACCGAGCGTGCCGCGATCGACCTGCCAATCGTGAGCGTGGTGAACGTGAGAAAAGCGATTTTTTGCTCCCACCGAAAAGGCGGATGAGGAACTGAACGTGGTGCAGAAAACGAGCCGCGAAACATCGCCATCCTCCCACCGGGCTGGGTGGGTGCGAGCTTGTAACACGATCTTCGGCGTCGCCCGGCTGGGTTCGGTGCGATGCCTTTGCGTGTCCATTTTGGGACGCTTCAAAGCAGCGGACCGACCCCGACGCGTTTAGGTGTAAAACGTCACCTACGAAGCTGGCCGCACCAAAAACAGTTCAAACGGCACCATCGACGCTTCCCGCGATCAATGAGCGTGCTGGTCGGGGTGGTTTGAAATATTACATCCATTACGGACGTACCTTTCACTCCCGTTCGTTTCTGGACGCACAGTGGCCAGGTGCAAAAACAATGCAAGCCGCGCCGAGTGATAATACAACAATGTGTTTTGCTTAAAAGAAACATTACTTTAATTCCGCTCGCACCAGGCACATTCTTACTGCCCAGCTCTCACTTCAAAGCCACTCCCGACCCGAAACGATCGCGTTGATCAATTGCTTCCCATTGTAAAGGTGAAGCGTATAAACAAATTGTTACCGCTTTTTCCCTATTGCCAGCGTTTTCCAGCGCCTCCAAACGGGGGCAGAACACCCGACACCCGATCGGCCCCCCTTTGTTGCACTCCCGACCCGAAACGATCGCGTTGATCAATTGCTTCCCATTGTAAAGGTGAAGCGTATAAACAAATTGTTACCGCTTTTTCCCTATTGCCAGCGTTTTCCAGCGCCTCCAAACGGGGGCAGAACACCCGACACCCGATCGGCCCCCCTTTGTTGGTGGTGCTGGACCCGTGCGGGACTATTAAATTTTATCCACTCTAGCGGCACGAACCGGAGAGCG
>KZ072783.1:156241-166265 GCA_002091845.1 Anopheles cracens | reverse complement strand
ATGGAATCTCCGCTGACCACGACCAAATCGGACGACACGGTCAAGGAAAGCGACTCGAAGAGCTCGGTCGGCAGCTACTCGCTCGAGGACGCCCGCCGATCGATGGAGAACTCGATCGCGATGCTAAACCAGGCAAAACCGACCGAGTCGAGCGCACCGTCCACGCCGACCTCGATCGATCAGCTGTGCGCCCGCACCGAGAGCGTCTCGATGGTGGAGGACAGTGAACGGGAGCGGAAGCTGAAGAATGCGCGCGAAATCATCGGCAATGCGATACCGATCGGGCGCCTGCGTAAGCCACCGATGCCGTTCGGTGCCAACGGACGCTCGACGACCGGTACGCTCGGCATCAACAAGCTGTACCGGACGGGGTCGGAAACGGCGGAACCACGCTGCGACACAATGTCCATCCCGAGAAGTACGTTCGCCGAACGTGTCCATCGTATAAGGGATCGAGTTTTAATGTTCCTTTTTTTCACAAATCCGTATCGAGCGTACGAGCGAAGCTGGAAAAGCTGGAGAAGGGTGATGTGGAGCAGAAACCGACCGTACCATCGACGGCCATTCCCGCCGTGCGGAAGGTGTTCGGCAAGAACAAAACCACCGATCTCACGTCCGCCATCAACGAGGTACACTCGCGACGGGGTGGCCCAGGCGACGAGAATCAACCGGGCACCGCTCCGCACCGGTCGGCCAGCAGTGTCGAGCGCAAGAACAGCCTGCCGGACGAAAGCCTCGCACGAACCGCCGAACGGCGCAAATCACGCATCCTCGAGACGGCCGAAAAGTTCCAGAGCATGAACCAGCAGCCGGCCAGCGGGGAGAAGTTCAAGAAGTTCGTCCTGCCCGGTGGCGGCGTGCCGACCGTCGGCAGATATGGGTGGAACGGAGGCGGAACGGCGAATTCTGGACATGGTGGCGGCCGGTGGCGAGGCCGCCCTGATGCCATCGCCAACGCGTACTATCACGCCGGCGGAGGCATCGGCCGGCAGTCCGGCACAGACGAAGCGCAAGCTGGAAACGACGGTCTCGACTGAAAATGCCACCGGTGCGGTGAAGAAAAAGGACAAGGCGGATCCGTCACCGTCGTCCCCTGCCCAGCCGCGCATACCGGAAGACATGGATGTGGAGGAGGAGGAGGAGGAGGCGGCCGCCGCGGCTATGGCGACGGTACCGACGGAGGAGGAAACAGGCCAAACAGGTACGGACGAACCGAACCAACCCACTCAGGAAGATACACCCACCGAACCCGCACCGAAGCCCGCCGAAACGAACAAGTTCGAAGCGCAGGAAGTGTTGGAGGACTTGCAGAATCTGGAGAACATGTGCGATGAGTTGCTCCTGGAAGCAGCGTCCCAACCGCCGCAAGCCCAGACAGCTCAGGAAGATGGTGCCCAAGAGCAGCGCACCGAGGCTGCGAATGGCGGGGCTGCAACATCCGTCACTCCCGCGCCAACAGATGCGCCCCACAAATCCGTATCGAGCGTACGAGCGAAGCTGGAAAAGCTGGAGAAGGGTGATGTGGAGCAGAAACCGACCGTACCATCGACGGCCATTCCCGCCGTGCGGAAGGTGTTCGGCAAGAACAAAACCACCGATCTCACGTCCGCCATCAACGAGGTACACTCGCGACGGGGTGGCCCAGGCGACGAGAATCAACCGGGCACCGCACCGCACCGTTCGGCCAGCAGTGTCGAGCGCAAGAACAGCCTGCCGGACGAAAGCCTCGCACGAACCGCCGAACGGCGCAAATCACGCATCCTCGAGACGGCCGAAAAGTTCCAGAGCATGAACCAGCAGCCGGCCAGCGGGGAGAAGTAAAAAAAAACTTCTACTACTAGAGCTCACTAGTCCGCGACTAGTACGCGACGACCCTTTGGAAAACCGGAAAACACCGCGTTCGAGAGGCGTGAGAGGCAAACAGTAAACAAATATTTTAGATTGACAATTCGCAAAGCAAACGTAAAGGCGGTAGTAGTAGTAGTAGAAACCGGAGACGAAATAATAACCCTCGGGTAATTGGAACGTGCTACCGTGCTGTGTGGAATGGGACGGTGTGGAAAAAGCGAACGGTACGCACAGGTAGCTAGAATTGAAAACTGTCATTTTGTTGTTTGTTTTTCGGTAGAAAACATCGTTACTTTATTTAATTGACATTTAGCATCACTCCGTTCGCCGCTCTTTTGATTGCATCGGTACAAACTTAATAGGTTTATTTCATTAATTCTCTTCTCTGCACCCTTGTAATCTGTTTGTTTCTCTTTTTTGCTCATCTCACTAAACTGCTCCTAATAGATGCTTCTGCATCTTTTTGTGTTCCACCCACCATTTACGTCACAAAAGGAGGGGGGAAACCTACTGCTTACTTCCGCTGTCATCACCGCCTCCTACTAACCGTTTCCGGATGGAGTTGGAACATTTTTCTTTTCCATTTTTTCTCGTGTTCAGTAGTGCGTGTGCAAAAAATAATAATAATAGTATAATTATGATAGTACTAGTAGTAATAGTAATAATAGTAGAAAAAACAACCATCATACAAATACAAAAAAAAAAAACAAAACAAGAAACACTCTACGAGACTACGACGACCGATCATCGGAGGCAGAAAACAACCATTTACGTATAGATGTATTTACGAATTGAGTATGAGCACTGCGGGTGTATATATAAATGCACACAATAAGAACATAATTAATAGGCATAACGTAACAAACACTACCGAAGCAAAACGAAGAAAGAAAAATAAACACGCACACGCAATAGAACACAAATGAACACGTGAAAACACACACATAAAAACAAATAAAATAAGGACAGATGGTTAAAGTTTGACAGAGTAGAGAGATGGCAATGGCCACACGATGGCAATGAGCCACCAACGAGGAGGAAGTTGGACTTTTCTTTTCTGTTCTGTTTGGGTTTGTTCGGAACGGAAACCACCATCAGCGCACGATCAATCGAAAATATTCCTTTAGTTAACCTCTCAGGACGCTGGTCAGAAAGCAGAGTGATGGAATGTGCGTGTATTTTCCAAATTTCCAACGCGCATAATTGGGTGCCTCCAAAGTGGAAGTTTCTGTTCATGTTTTCCTCCGGCAAACTTTAACCATCCGGGCCCGCGTACGGCCTGTTGTGCTGCTGCATTGTGAACGCTAGGCAAAATGAAAAGAACAATGTTTCCATAACCATAACCGATCGAGTTCGCGGCTCGACGCATTAACGAGCGATTTACAAACTCACCGTAAATGGTTGTTTTCTGCCTCCGATGATCGGTCGTCGTAGTCTCGTAGAGTGTTTCTTGTTTTGTTTTTTTTTGTATTTGTATGATGGTTGTTTTTTCTACTATTATTACTATTACTACTAGTACTATCATAATTATACTATTATTCCCCCCCGGGGCCCCCACTCGGGTGTTCACTTCTCTGGCTCACCATCTCATTTTTGCGAAAAAAAAGCGATCGTACCCGTACATTACAAGTCTGTTTTTGTTTTCTCGTTAACGGTTCCATTTTTCTTCTGAGATTACCCTACTCTGTGTGCTACAAAACTCTCATGCGTTTCCCTACTTTTTTCGCACTATTTTTCCTACGAACTTTTGTTTTGTTTTGTGCCACGAAGAAGCCAAGAATCGCTTTAAATTTGTGCTGTAACAGTAAGGCAAGCAAGAGCGAACCGAACAACGATCACAGCGCACACCGTACGAGAAGGCATCGATTTACGCGGGACGGTTTTTTTCTTTCGTTTGTTGCCGCACACCATTTAACTAGCCTATAAGGAGTGCCTACTATGTTTTATTATCATTACGACTATCGCCGACATTTGTCTCCCGGTGGGGGTAAGGAAGGAAGTTTTGGGGAATGATGCGTGAGAGAAGGATGGAAAGTGAACCAGAAAAGAAAAGGAAATCTATTAACGTAGGGGAAAAACCCAACGGAGCCATCATTCATGTGCAGCGTGAAACGTGTGATCGCTTTTACATCGTTCGTTCGTTGGCAAGCGTTCAGAATTAACCGTTTTCCGTGCCCCTTGTTGTTAAGCTTAACTACTTACTTATATCGTGTTGGTGCGGTTTTCAACCAACCGGGCTCAAAACTCATTGCCTACTACTATGTTATGCGACTGCGAAAGCGAGTGCAATCGAATAAAGGTAGCTATCCGTTTTCTTCTCCTATATTATATACTTGTAATCGACTAGACGGTTGCCACCTATTACTTTTTACTACAACATAACTACTGCATAACTACTTCATACTGCGGCTACACACCACTATCTAAACCAGGAAAAACAAAAACAAAAAACGATAACCAATAACTATAGACCAAAAGAAATAAGATTTACAACAAACAAAAGAACACACTCATTCGCTGTAACCAATCAATTGGAATTGGCAATCAATCAAACTGACAAACCAGACACTGCAACTCACCGTAAATGGTTGTTTTCTGCCTCCGATGATCGGTCGTCGTAGTCTCGTAGAGTGTTTCTTGTTTTGTTTTTTTTTTAACGCCTGGCGCCACAGCATGTCGCGGGACCTGAGCACGGACATCGATTCAATGTTTTCGCGCAGCGGAGCCACACTTCCAAGAGGTGAATATCGTAGCTTTTTTAAGTAGGTGTCACAACGTAGCCGTTTAAGTTTTACGCGTCGCCACTTGCTACTTTACCCCGCTGCCCGCTCGTTTTTTCCCCCCCTTACGAGCAAACTAACGACTTGAATCCTCCTGCTTACGGTTCCGAAACTTACCTACTCCGGAAACCCCTCGTAATATGAAAATGCTAAACTGTTCTTCATCATATTCTCAAGCGACAATTGTAGGAATAGAAGTTCTAGACATGAACGCATCTTAGAAAACAATGGAAAATACTTCCCAAAACGATATGTAAAGAACAAACGTACTGGTGCGTTTACTTTTGAGTTTCAAAAATAAGCTAAAACTGTATCCTACTTCCAAAGAAATAGTCACAATCAATCAAATATACTTCAATTTAACACCTTTCTCTAGCCAAACCCCCGTTGACAGAAGGCATAATGCAAGGTTTGTGGACAGCTTGTGATCTTTGTTAACTTTTCAAGTGTTCACTACCTTATCGGCATCCACTAAGCCACGTGTTATCCCCCATGCTCCGTCGTCCTGATTCGTGTTGATGTAACGCTCTCAAAATGGGCAGTAAATGTGTTCCAATCCATATCACGCGGGTCAAATCTCGTCCGTCTCTCCTCACCGTGTGTCGTATTGACCTATCCGATGCCATCGTTACTGATCTTTGTTCCTCTTCTTCCTTTCTCACACCGAACGCGCAACACCACCAGGCACATGACCGAGGCCGGCAACGTTGGTAACGCCTGGCGCCACAGCATGTCGCGGGACCTGAGCACGGACATCGATTCAATGTTTTCGCGCAGCGGAGCCACACTTCCATTGTGTGTGTTTTCACGTGTTCATTTGTGTTCTATTGCGTGTGCGTGTTTATTTTTCTTTCTTCGTTTTGCTTCGGTAGTGTTTGTTACGTTATGCCTATTAATTATGTTCTTATTGTGTGCATTTATATATACACCCGCAGTGCTCATACTCAATTCGTAAATACATCTATAAGTGCCGGCGTGGTAGGATCTCGTTGTCGCGTTACGACAGCATCTTTTCGTGTAGCGAAAGCGAAATGCGCATCGTTTTGGTTTTTGATCGTTTTCCCATTTTGTCCAGTTGATCGCGATCGTAATTTTTACCGGCCGAAGGTTTTTGTTTTCGCAACTAGGCAACGTGTGGTTACCGGGAGTCGCCAGATAGCTAAGGATCTTTGTTAGTTTAAGAGCCAATGTACTCGTCATCAACTAACGAACGCTAACAGTCCCCTGAAAACAGCTTTTAACACTAGATAGACCTAAACAGAAAACCTACAATAGACATAAACACTTATAAAAATAATATAAAAAATAATCATATAAACGAAGGACTAAAAGAAGGACGATGTTTTACGAGCAATTGAACTCAATTGAATCAAAATTCAAATACTAAAACAAACGTGGACCTAGACGAAACATTGATACTATTCGGTAGTCGTGCCATTGGCTCGTAGAACGCAGAACGAAACTCGCTGCTAAACATAAAAAAGTAATATCCCTTGCAACGTTTCGCGTACATTCTCTCTGTCTCTCAAGCATCTATGTTTCACATTACCTTGCATTGTAACAGTCCGTGACCATATCAGCCCTTTACTTGTTTTCCCATCATCATTATCATCATCTCGCGCATCATAACCACGAGCATGGTGTCACATTTGTCCTGTTTTTGTTTTGTTTTACATTTCATTCTATGTCGTCCATTCGATAGTTTAGTTCATTCCACGTTCATTTTCGTTGCAACCAAGTCGCGATAAAATAAGTTTGCATTACGAACCGTTACGTTACATTTTTTTCTTCTTCTGTTCGTTTACCTTCTTCTGTTCTCGTACCTGTGTTACTCTGTCCATATCCCGTGCTCATGGTTGCGTGTTATTCTTTTTTATGTGATTGCAGTGGGTTTCCGCGTTACGTTATCCCATGTACCCAAATCCTGTGCGAGTAGTTCCCACACAGTCACTACTTCGCCGACAAACCTAGCCTCTAGTCCCACTTCAACTACAACGACCACTCCCACCACTACAAACAACAACAACAACAACAACAACAACAACAGCCGCAGAAAGAACAGCAACTGAAGCAAAAATCAGCAACACAACAACCACCGCGCAAACGGCAGCAACGCGACGCAGAATAAGCCTCTGCGGTCGAAAGTCCAGTATCAAAATTAGTGTTGGGTAACAGAGATTCAGATTCATGAATCTGAATGAATCTTTGAACTAAATGAATGGATCTGAATCTTTAAAGATTAATGAATCTTATAAATCTCTAGAAGAGATGCATCTAAAGAGAGATTGATTCTAAAGATTAATGAATCTCATGAATCTCTGGAGATTCATGAATCTTTAGGGATTCATAAATCCAATGAATCTCTATAGGTTCATGAATCTTCAGAGATTCATAAGATTCATGAATCTATAGAGCTTTATAGGATTCATGAATCCCTAGAGATTCATTAATCTCCAGAGATTCATGAGATTCATGAATCTTTAGAGATCACGAGATTCATGAATCTTCTAGAGATTCATAAGATTCATAAATCTTTAGAGATTCATGAATGAATCTGAATGAATCCTAAATGAAAGATTCATGAATCTGAACCCGTCGAAATATTCATAAGACACAACACTAATCAAAATCAATGTATTCACTTAAAATAGAACACTAGGAAGTTGTTACTCGCAGTGCGTAGAGTTAGAGGATAGTGTAGTGCACTTCACTGCACTAGCACTAAACGCCTTTCCCTGTGTACCCGTACTTTTTGATGCCTTTTGGCCACAACTAACACCAAGTTTCTTACAAGCTCGACTCCTACCAACATGCTAATCAAAGCGATAGAGGGACCGTATTGAACATTGGGAAGGTTTTCGGCAGCTTGTAGCAGATCTTCCTCACACGATGGAAGCAGAAAACAACCCTAATAACCTCAGTAACCACACCTCCAGTCAGTCAGCCGCGAAAGGCCACGAGAAACGAAAACTTAGCTTTAGGAAAAGGAATTTGAAAGTGCTGTTATTGTGTTGCTTGCTGCGTACACTACACCGATACGTTTATAACACGACACTCATCGTACGCTAGGGCCGCTCGAATAAAAATAGAAAACCATCAAAAACCAAACGAGTGAAAAGCAACACTGAAAAGCGATTAGCGACGGCTCATCGACACCAACACGAGAAGCATGCGTTTACATATCCGTATACTTAGCCGTTTTACCTCTCTCCGGTACCATTGGTTTGTTGCTGTTTTCTGTTCGTCGTTTCGTCCGACTTTTGTATTCTTACTTGTAGTGTGTCAATTGTAACATGTGCCTAGGTAACCACAGACCTCGTCCCGTCCAATCCGATTCCGTACAGATTGAACCTTCCCCTGGCGTCCTGCAAAAAGGGAACGGAACCTTCTGCTACCTCCTACTACGCCGTCAGTACCCGGATGTGTGTTGGTGTAGTTGATTTGGTTAGTTGCGTACGCGCATTAGAATGATACTGAGACAATCTGAGCCGACACAGAACAAAAGTGCGATAATAAACCTTTGAGAACAGAAAGTTGGCCGAACGTTACCTGTTTTGCTTTGCCGACAGCGGCACACACAGTTCATATTTGGAACCATTCGAATCCGCTCTGATCGTCCACACACATGAAGCGAACCAGAGCAGCATCCCTTCGGACTTGATTTACCTTTTTTTGTTTGTTTGTCATTCTTTTAGTACCAACCAAAGTTCCGAAAATGTGCAATTTTCTATCCGTAACATTGGCGTTCTAACCTTTCTATCGTTGTTTGCATGGTGCACCGTTCCGTTTGTTCACGTTTTCTGTTTTGTGTTCCCTGTACCTTTGAAAGTAAAGGCCCAGCTAGCGATCCGGGGGAAGTGAATAAGCGTATCGTTGTTTTTTTACTGATATTTTTCAAAACATCAACCATCGGTAACGAGTATTGTAAATCAAATGATGAAGAACTCAATTGTGCAAGTATTTGCATTACACGTTTATGAAAATAATTAAAATCAACTCATCATCTCAATATTGCTCAGTTCATCACTCAATTAAATTGTGTAGTTACTTTGAATGTTCAGAAATTGTATAAAAATGAAAAATTGAATGAATTGAAATTTGAACACAACATTGAAGAATTTGATTCACCTGCTTTCGGGATATCTTAAAATATGTTTTAAACCACAATGAAAATAAAACAACTAAAATCTCACGTTCACTTTTACTCGATCTCTTAATGGACCTCAAGGCCCTAAGGTGGAAGTGAGCTTAAAATTCAGTTTTTTAATTGATATTTTCCTAAATAGGGTTTTAAAATACCAAAACACGAAAAATTCAATTCCCCAAGTGTATACATTCTATTTTTTAAAACAATTATTTCATTCAACACATTTCCTCCCATCATTCCCATCAGTCATTTTCATCATGGAGACGATATCGCCAATGTCTGATAAAATGTGTTGAAATCATTCGATTAAGATAAGAATCTCCGTATGCTGGTGTATAATACTCAATGTTTTGATGAGTATTTCGTAAACTGCAATCGAAAAACCAAAATTTAGCCTCTCTTTCACTCGATCTTTAAAGGTTCATTTAGCGATCAAGTAGAGATGATCGTGAAATATTGGGTTTTGGATTATAAGCTTCAAATCATTTTAATCCAAATGTAGAGTACTATACACAGAAATGAGAAGTCACTCTTCACTCTTTACATTCATTTCAAACATTTAGCATTAGTTCCACGCTGAAAATGAATACTAAGCGTCGGGTGATGACAGAGAAATCTCCATTAATTTGACAAATTTGGATACAAACGCTTGGGAAATTGAATTCTCCAACATGACAGCTGTATGTACAAGACTTACTCTTGGGATATCAGTAAGAAACATTCACTCCCGCTCGATCGCTAAATGGGCCTTTACGTCGCAAAGTGGTCAACACACCACCTCCGGCAGACAAGTCCGCCGTCAGCAAGGTAAGTAGCGGGAGCTTTGACCCATTTCTTCGACAGCTCCCTCCAGCTGCGTCATCGCCGCAACAGCCGTAGCAGAGCCACTCGTGCTTATCGCAATCGCATCCCATCCGAGCGCATGGTGGTGCGCTGTGTGTATCATTTCCCACCCTCCCCCCAACGTCATCGTCCATCCAACCGCACCCAACCAAACTTCCAAAGCTGGTGGCCATCGTGTCGTTCCCTCCTTCACTGCACTGGTTCAGAGGCCAACGTTTACCAGGGGCCTCTCTCCTCCCGTTTGCACTTCCCCCGACGCAGAGAGAACCCGGGACTCGCACTCCGATTGTGAGCTTGTTCCGATTGCAAGTGATAACAATTTGGAGCTCAAATCTTACATCTTACATCGGTTTTTTCGTTGTTGTTGTTGTTTTGGCTATTGCAAAATTTTGTACTTCCCGTTTGC
>KZ072783.1:121459-133801 GCA_002091845.1 Anopheles cracens | reverse complement strand
CATCCTACGGAAACACATGAATTAAAAACACTGACACCTACATACATACTTGCTAAAACGAAGTGTTGGTTTCCTTCCCGTTACATTACCAAACTATCACAAGGTATTACTTGCCTATTTTAGTTTCCAATAGACACTACAAATGTGAAAAATGCCTTCAATATTCTGAATAAGGGAATTGGTGTGGAGTGGATAAGAATTTACACTATGCGGAGAAGCACACAAATCGGAGACACACAACCAGGAAATCCAATTGAAATGTAAAATATTGTTTTATTTATCATCGCCAGCCACCGATCTTCAAAGTTATACGGACGATGACGCTTTAATTACACGTAGTTTTACAGTAAGTGTATTTCACCCTCTAAGCTATTCAAAACAAGAGGGGAAACAACATCTCTTTGCACGCCTAAAGCAGTGCTCGTTACAGCTGCTACAAACATAGCATTTCAGGTACCTCCCCTGTACCATCTCTGAGTCTATGCCAATCGATGCAAACGGACAATTCAAAACGTAAGAAACTCGTCCAACGGAAGATCAAATGAACTTTTCTGCTGCTTAAAAATATGATAGAATCTAACGAAAAAAAACTAAAGCTACCGCCCTCAGTAGCGTATGATAGTCCGCTACGTGAAAAAGTAAAAGAAGAAGAAATATACGATACAAATCCAGCAAACTTTACGGCGACGGAATCCGGATGGAACCAGTGCCTGCACGATTAGTAGTTGGAGTTCGTTTTCATCTTTTTGTTTCGTCTCACGCCCATCCCGTTGTTGTTGTTGTTATTGTTGCTCGGAACCTCGTCGATGTCGGAGCTGTCGGAGTCGCGCGAGCAGTCCTGAATCGCAAGCCCCAGGTCGATCCCGTCGGCAAAGTTACCCGTTGCGCGGGCCTGCTCCAGATGGCGAACTGGTCGCGGGTGAGGTGGTGCGAGAACGAAACCATTAATTTTACATCAGTACATTAGAGGTTCCAATAGCTGGAAAAGTACATGAATCGCCCGTAAAGCGACCGCAGCATGCCATGTCAATATGTATGAGCGGGATCCAACCCGTGGTCGCGATGGGCATTAATATTCATTTGCAAAATCGAGCAAACGGGCTGATCTTCCTGCCCGGTTGCCATGGTAAAGGTGAAAAATGGGTGGAGGAAAGTGGAGGAGCATAGGAGGGGGAGCTAGCTTACTTTGCGTCTCGAGCAGATTGTTTTGCCGCCGCAGATCATCGATGTCTTGCTGGTGGGAATTGTTCTTCCGCCTCATGAACTGGATGTATTCGGCCGCTTTCTTCAGTATCTGGGCGCGGCTCGCCTGCAAACGAAAAGATCGAAAAAGATCGTCGTATTTTTCCTTCTTGTTTTCATCCATCCATTTTCCTTCTTGAGTTCGACGGTTGCTTGCCATTACCTTCTCACCCTGCAGCGATGGTACGGAGTCGCGCAGCGACGTGAAGCTGTCCTTGATGTGATCACGCCGCTTCCGTTCAAGGGCATTGTGGTGAGCGCGTTTTTCTGCCTGCAATACGAACGTGGTTGTCAAAAACGGTTGCTGACCCCCTCCCGATGGCAGCTCGTGCGTTATGCTTACCTGCGAGTAGAAATGACTACCGCCACCGGAACGCGACTGGGATTTCGTATTGTCCGAATCGTCTCCATCCTATCGATTGGGGAAGGCAGAACAACAACGTTACCCATTGCAATATGGCACCGCTTTTTTACTTCTTCAAACCGGCCGCTACTTACATCGCTCTCTATGTCGATATCCCGGTCATCGTCGCTCATATTGTCGTACCAGTCGCCGGTGCTTAGCTTCCGTCCTTGGTTATCCTCGTGCAAGCGCATCCACGGGCTGTTACTTTCTCCGATGATTCGTAATGCGGGCCTCGAGCGTTCGAGCGGAAGGTTTCTGCAAAGCTAGATCCCAATCACAAATAGAATGCGATCACTAACTGCGTCGTTACCGATGAGCAGATTTTCTTGCACAGTCTTCCGCCCCCCACCCACGGATGCGCGTTACGCACGGGTAGACGGATGCTCCACAACACAACCGAGCGCTGCTGGCTGCAGCGACCCCGTTTGTTTACACTTACCAGAGCGTTTGCATAAATTGCTACCGGCACCGTCAACAAACGCGGCCTGGTCACCTTTCCCGTCGTGTGAACGGAGCGCGTGAATGCAAATACGGCTCACCTTTTGTTATGGCTGCAAACGAAGGAAAAAGGACACAAGGCGCGGAGTTCTGATATGGTTTGGAAATTCCTTCGAAGAGCACGATGTTTACTTCTACGACCTTTTGGAGCTGTCAAAAGGCGACAGAACGGGACATTTTTGAAGCAGGGTTCGGCTACTCGCATGTGTGTTTTTTTGAAATTTGTAGAATATATTTTGCGTCGTTTATTTTCCGAAAAGGTTCTTTCTGTTTTTACAAAAATAAATATAAAAAATTGGAAATATGCAAATGGTAATTGAGATAATATCTCTTTTTATTGAAATGTCCCAATAAATCCGTTTTGTGTACAAGCAAATGGTAAACCTAATTATGAAAAATCGTATATTTTATCTTCTAAAAAATAAAATAACATGAAAAAAATAAATCTTAACATAAAAACAAAATATCATCAAATTTATTATATGTCCAATGCATTTTAATGTAATACTAGGCTGCATTGAATTTCATTGCTTTCCAAATGTTCCTGCACTTCGAGATTATGCACGAGCCCTGTATTTGAGAAACATATCACGAGATAGCTTGGAGACTCTTGTAAATTAAAGGCGCACATTTAGCATGTTGTAAATTCAATATTCTTGACTGTAATCTACTGGTTGTATCGAAATGGTCAATATTTTACTAATAATCGTTTAAAACATCTTAAATTAAAAAAAGTGTTCGAATTGATGCGATTCCACGAAGACCAACCCTGCCTGGCCGCAAAAAAACGTTCTGCCACTTTTGACAGCTCGCTTGCAGCAACCATTTCAAAAAGCAACGAACAAAATCCGCGCTTCAAAACATCGGTCGCGTCGAATGATGCGTTCCTGCTGCTGGTAGTGCACGGTAATATTCCAGCCCGAAAATGGCCATTCCGGCATCGCGAGTGCTGATAAACGATCTGGACAACAAGGAAGAACTGTACACCGTGCTGCTGGAAGAGTTGCGTAAAGGTGGAATCAAGTATCGCAAAGAGAAAAACTCAAAAGCGTCACAGGTAAGATCCGGGTGGGGAGCAGTGGATGGTGCATAAATTGCCGAAAGCCGAAAGTCGGTACGGAGGATGCGGGCTTTTTGTTTACCATTGGACAACTGATGTTGTTGCAGGACAAATCGAAATGTAAACGCATCTTCAAAACGCCACTACACGCCCTGGAGCTGACCGACGTGCTGCTGGCGAACGGAGGAATAGTGCAAATACCCGTGTTCGTGTCGAATGCGTGTCAGTTTATACTGGAGAACGTCGACACGGAAGGACTGTTCCGGAAAGCCGGCTCTACCAAACGACAGGCGCAGATGAGGGTAGGTTCCTTGATCTGGGCCCTTTTTTTCTACACCAACATGTTAACATAACACGCTTCTTTTTTCTCTCTCTCACTCTTCTCCTCTATTGTGCAGACGGGTTTGGAGTCGGGTATACCGCTTGGCAAGTCGCACCATGTGATCGACGTAGCCAACATTATCAAAACATTCTTCCGCGATCTACCGGAGGCGCTACTGCCGTGCGGCAACGTGCAGGAAGCCCTCATCCGCTGCCTGCTCGGAGGGCACGACGACCGGGTGCACAAGCTGATGATGACCTGCCTGCTGCTGCCTCCGCTGACGCTCAACACGCTCGCGTACTTCATGCAGTTTCTCCACACGGTCTCGATGCACGCCGATCGGAACAAAATGACGGCGGAAAACTTGGCCATCATCCTAACGCCGAGCATTATGCCGATCACGGAGGCGATCCAGCAGCGCTTCAACAGCCACGTCAAGGTGCTGCAGCTGCTAATCGAAAACTCGCAGCAGATCGGGCTGATACCGGAGTCGATACTCGGCCAGTTGCGGGACGAGACGGGCAGCGTGAACGCGAGCATGCTGGCGGGCAACGTGACGGACAAGCAGAAGAAGAAAAAGCGCCGCAGCGGATCGTTGACGCGCATGTTCAACGGCTTCAAGAAGATGGTGAGTGCGATCGGTTCGTCAGAGAATCTGGACAAGACGGACGAGCGGTGCGAGCTGGAACCGTCGTTGAGCACGGTCGCCGGTACGCCCTGTCTGAGTAAGTCGGCCAAGAAGCGAAAGGTCACGGACGGCATCGCGTTCAGTGCGAAGAAGAAGAAGGAAGTCACATCGATGCTGCCGGACAACCACGATCTGCTGCCGTGTACGCCGCACGCGATCAAGGAGCCGAAAAAGAGTCGCCTCAGTCTCGGAGGCAGCAAAAAGCCAAGCAAGGTGGTGCAGCGCCTGCTGCCAACCGGGTCGATACCGTCGATAGCGGAAGGAGGAAAGCCGATGGAAAGGCGCTGGAGTGTGGTCGGTGCACCGTGGGGCCGGAAGAAGCAAAATCGCACCAAGGTGCAGGAAGCGGTTCCGAGTAAGGTGGACGCGGGACACGCCAAGACTGAGGGTGGGTGCGATGCGGGACGCAAATCGATGCTACTCACTGGCGGGGGTCGCCTGTCGCCGGTCGTGTCCATGCCGTGTTTGGTAAGCGCGGAAGAGTTGCTGTCCTCGACGGCGGTCGACAAAACGGGCGTCGAGCCGATGGAGACGAAGGAGGAGCGGGACGAAGCGGACGGCGATTTTCTCAAGATCCGGCGCAGCGAATACGAAGCGATCAAGCAGCGCATGTCGGACATTGAGACGAAGATCTCGAAGGAGTTTACCGCGCTGGTTGGACGAGACGACGTGCTGCTGGACAACGTCGAGGACAAGTACCGGCAGACGATTGAGCAGACGGAACCGATCGAGGCGACGTGCGCCACCACGGATCAGCTGGCGAAACGGTTGAGCCGTGAGCTTAAAATACGCCCAAGCGGTGGCGAGCACAAGGTGATCCGATCGCCGAGCGCCCGGAAAATCGGCACCATCCGGCGACGTAGCCGGGAAGCGGTGCGGTTGTCGCGCAACCAGTCCTGGCACATCGGCACGAGCAACACAGCACCGGGGGTCGATTTGTCGTTCTACCCGAAACCGGCCGTGTTAAAACGCGGCCGGCCAAACACGGTCCAGAGTGGGCTGAAGGTACCGCCGGCGGAAGCGGTGGCACAACCATCGGCGACGCCACCACCTCCACCACCCCAACACACCGGAGGCAACTACACGGACGAGGAGAAGGAAGAGAAGTGGGTGAACGCGGAAAGCTACTTCGAGACGCACAACGTGACGGACGAGAACGCGTCCAGTGGGATGGATTCGACGGCCGAATTTCTCACGCCGTGCAAGGTGCTGATGGAGGATTACTTCCGCACGCCGGACCAAACCTCCCGCCGGACGTCGCTGCGGTCGGCTTCGAGACAGCACACACCGACGCCGTTTATTACGCGCCTCGATATCAACACACCGGTCATCAAAACGCCGATGCTACCGCCGGTCGTTCCGCCGCGCATCAAAACTCCGGCCCGCACGCCAAAACTGCCACCGCGCACGCCGACCTCTGCCAGCGCCAATCTGCTCAAAACGCACATCACACCCCTCCAGGAGGCCCAAAGTGGCCGGGCGTCGATCGCGCGCATCCGCAGCCAAAATGCCGGCATGGTGATGGCGAAGGCGAAGTTGTTCGACGGGCTCGTGTCGGATCTGGTGCCGGGGGCGGGCAGTGGTGGTGGCGGAAGCATCGGCACGAAACGAACACCGATCGCGCACCCCCGTCGCCAGAGCGCAAAGTTCCGCTCGGCAACCGTCGCGATGCCACTGAGCGTTGCGGCACCGTTGACGGTGGGCGGTGGCGGCGAATCCGGTGCTAACGCAATGCCACGCCAGGTACAGAAGCTACGTTCGGCGTCCGCCCACCACCACAGCCCTCGGAAGTCGACGCCGCGCAAGGCGCGCGGTGTGTTCACCAAAACCACCGGTGGCATCAATCGGCGCGAAAAGCTGCGCCAGCAGACGGCGCACACGGCGACCGCGAAGGCGCTACTCCACTCGCCCCGGCTCGTGCGCCGGTTGCAGGAGAACATGCAGGAGCAGCTCGTCTGCCAGCTGTCCCCAAAACGGGCACCACCGGTCGAGCCATCGCCGAAGCACGCAACGACACCGCACATCCGGAAGCAATTGCTTCCACGCAACTCTCCCCGCCGCATCCTGGCGGCGACCCCCGGCCGTGACAACCGCATGGACCGGTTTCACCAGACACCGCTCAAGGTGGCGGCCGCAACACCGCTTTCCCGCTTCGCCATCTGTACCGCGCCCGGGTTCGAGAACAGCCCGGAACGGGTGTCTCACACGCGAGCGGCCAACGTTCGCTAGACGCGGTTTGGTGGCAGGTTGTGAATATGGAATTTTAGTGCCAGCTCCGAGATCTTTTTAAAAATGCGGAGACGAGACGGGACGTAAACCAGCGCGAGACAAAATTTGCGAGGACCTTTAAAAAAACATTAGTGTGTAGCTTTTCAATGCGGACAATATATTTTTAGAATCAAGACAGATGGGAGTACGCACGCTTTAACGTTAATCGTCCTCCGTAAAGAACATTTCCAGCAGATCCGCATTACCACACTGCTCACCTTCGAGGCGCTGTGGGTTCTTCCACCGTATCATTGTCGGAATGACGGACAGATGCGTGTTGGTGTCCTTCCGGAACGCGTTGTTCATGTCCTTCCAGCTATTCGATCACAGGGGTTGGGGAGAGGGGGAAGAAGCATAATTGTTAGCCTCTAGCCCACATGCACAATTAATGTGTAAAAAAGAATCACTCTAAAGCACACTTACGTTGGCCGATCGCCGACATCGACGGAGATGAAGTGCGAATTTTCGGGAGCGTGCGATTCGACCGCTTTCTCGATGAACGGCGCCGCTGTTTGTTGCAGGAAAGGGCACTGATTAGTTACTATTCAAACGTGCTCTGTGGCAACACCACCACTTGCCTACCTTCGACACAGTCTCCGCACCAGCTCTGGCCATTCTCGAGCTTGGCACCGGTAAACAGGATATTTATCGCGCCTCCATTTCCGTTGAAGTCTTTCATGAATGCGACGAACGCATCGTAGCCGGCGACGTAGTGTTTGCTCACCATGGCGATAGTCCTACGATGGCACGGTGGGGATGCTCGCGTTCTCGTGATGTTCACGGTGCTGATATCGCGAACGGGAGTCAATTATCATCTGTGGCAGTTGCCTATATTTGCTGCAAGCACTACTTGAAGGACAGATAATTGTGTTATCAGTTCTATGCTTCTTCTCAACGATTTTAAGCTCTAGCAGAATTGCATTGTTTTGAAAGGACCGCGATAAACTACAGTGCCGTTCACTGTGAGGTCGGCAGCAGCCAACCGAACTTGTTTCTCAAACACTATTTGAGTAAAAAGTATATTGAAACTTTAAGCATGCACTGGTGAGCTGTAAAATGCTGATTAGTTCTTTTAAATGTAAAATAACTCAAATTAAAAACATTCAAAGGTTTTAATTGACATATTTAATAATGTTTTGCCTTCCTAAAGCATTAAGTAGCAAAATACTTACATAAAAATAATGTAAACTAGTAGAACGGATAAAACACTACTATCCCATTGTACTATACGGCGCATCTTTTCCACAGGGCATACATCTGGATTTCACAAAACTGATTCAATTGCTCCTGGTTCGAAATGCTCAAAAATGATTGGCTATTCATTGTTTTATAGAATGCATTTATTTAAAACAAGACGATGTGGAATAAACAACAGTAAAGAAAACGTTTATAAACGTGTGGGTTATCAATTATAATTTTTTTATTGCACTCGAAATTAGTACACATCAAACCCTGTAACCAACGGTACGTGAGAAATTTGGGAGCGCTAATCATCGGTTTGTTCGTTGTGTTTTGCTTTTTTCTAATTTTGACGTCTATAGACGTCAGGTTATCCCCTGGGTCAATAGTGGTGTTTACGTGTACTTTAAAATAGTGGAAGAAAAACAGGGATTGCACAGTTTTTCTCGATTTCCCACATCGGCAGCATTTCCCACACCCGACACAGGGCAAACAAATCGGCGTGCGGTGGTGGGTGCAACTCACTCGGGCCGGAACGGATTGATGGAAGTCAGCACCAGGGCACCGGAAGGACCACGTACACGGGCGGAACGGAGAGGGTAAACTGCTGCCTGCAGCCACAGCACCAGCATCGTCGGAACGAACATCAGAGTGTGCCGTGAAGAATTTTCGAGGCCAAACCGACGACTGCTAGACGGTGCCGTCGCAAAGGTGCCGAAGATACACGTCGTTCGACCGACGTGGGTGGTGGTGGTGGTGGGAGGGAGGTAAAGGTGGTGGAGATTGTGATTGTGTGTGAGTGCGCGCGCGTCTGTGCTCCACCGGATTTTCCGGGTTAGGCAAAATTAACATATTCTTCGAAACGATCAGCCAGCTGGCTGGGCAGTGCGGCAAGATGCGTACCCTCGGACTGTCCGTGATCAGCATGCTGCTGACCGGGCTGGTGATCGGCAACGCGTACTATCAGAAGAAGCAGTTCTACCCGTCGGTTGTCTACATCACCAAGTCCAACCCGAGCATGGCCGTAAGTAATCCACCTGCTCCTACCGCCGAGTGAGTTGTGAGGAAAAAAGCAGCAAGTGATATATTTCTACCGTGTCTCCTCTTTAAGGTCATCTACATTCAGTCGCTTGTGCTGGTGCTGATGTTGGGCAAGTTGATGAAGAAAATCTTCCTCGGCACGCTGCGGGCGGCCGAATTCGAGCATCTGATGGAGCGGTTCTGGTACGCGCTGACCGAAACCTGTCTGGCGTTTACCGTCTTCCGGGACGACTTCAACCCGAAGTTCGTGGCACTATTTACGGTGCTGCTGTTCCTGAAATCGTTCCACTGGCTGGCGGAGGACCGTGTCGACTATGTGAGCCCGTCTACTCCTGTCTACTCTGTTTGTGTGCAGAGTGTTTTCTTTACACTCCGTTTTTTGTTGCTACTTCCAGATGGAGCGTAGCCCCGTGATCGGCTGGCTATTCCACGTCCGGGTGGCGGGACTGTTACTCTGTCTCGGGCTGTTCGATTACGAACTGATCTCGTACGCCTACCAGTCGACCATCGCGAAGGGCGTCACGGTGCAGCTGGTGTTCGGGTTCGAGTACGCGATCCTCATGACGATGGTCATTAACACCGCGATCAAGTACATCTTCCACGCGGCCGAACTACGCTCGGACACACCGTGGGAGAACAAGGCCGTGTTTCTGCTCTACACCGAGCTCATCATTGGCTTCACGCGCGTCGTCCTGTACGTGGTGTTTGTGATTTTGATGGTCAAAATATTCACCCTGCCGATGTTTGCCTTCCGGCCGATGTACTACACGATGCGGTAAGTTTAGCGGGAGGTAGCGGTGCCTATTTCTACCGTGCTCGTCGATGTTTGCCTTCCGGCCGATGTACTACACGATGCGGTAAGTTTAGCGGGAGGTAGCGGTGCCTATTTCTACCGTGCTCGGCTTATCTTATCGTTGCTTCTCTCCCCACGCGCGGCCTACAGAAACTTCAAGAAGGCACTGAACGATGTGATTCTTTCGCGGCGCGCCATTCGCAACATGAACACGCTCTACCCGGACGCCACTCCCGAGGAGCTGCAGATGTCGGACAACATTTGCATCATCTGCCGCGAGGACATGGTGAGCAACTCGAAGAAGCTGCCCTGCGGCCACATCTTCCACACGGCCTGCCTGCGCTCCTGGTTCCAGCGGCAGCAGACGTGTCCCACCTGCCGGCTGAACATCCTGCGTACGCCCATCACGGCCGCCACGGCTGCAGCGAATCCGGTGCCAAACAACAACAATGCAAACGATGCGGCCAACGGTGGTGGTGGTGCGGGAGGTGGTGCAGCACCTGGCACCGACACCAGCCGACCGACGGTGGGTGTGGCGGCGGGTGGTATTGGGGGCGGTGGGACCACCGGAACTACAATGCCCAATGGTAAGTGGATTCGATCTAATGGTTTCGACAGGTGAGTGCAGTGGATTGCGCTATAGGGAAAAGTATTGAAATAGAAAGCAAAACGCGCTTTGCACTTGTACAAATAAAGCGCCGCTTTGTGTGCTTCTAAGCTGTTTTCTCGGGAAGGTAGAAGCTGTCCCAATCATTTAGATAAGCTCTCACTGCGTCTGTGATGAACGGAGTGTTTTCTTAGAGCAAAAAATGACTATCGGATTACTTATCCTTATCTTTCTTATGTTGATTACTATGCGATAAGCCGTGGATTACGTGCTATTTCAGTTATGTGTATGTATTTAGTTTTTTTATCAATATTTTCAATATTTGCTGTTTTAGCAAATCACTTTTTAGTTTATTCATAAAAAGCGATAATAATTAAGTTGCATAATTAAGGGTTGGTTTATGTATTTGATAACTAATAGCACAATGTTTACGCAAGCACTTCTTTTATTCTGGGTTGTGAACTTGTTAGCGATTATCAGACAGACTGACTTAGGCACAATTGCCTTCCATTATCCGGAAAATATACATTTATAGTACCCTTTGTTTGGAAATATCTATTTGCAGCATCTTCAGTGGTAAATGTTTGCTGCACATGCAATTTAAATTTAGATAACGCATTTTGTCCTCCAGATTAACACTTACGGTCAAATGGACCGAATACTCCTTTCGTGCAAATCATGGTGACAATTGACACCTAGAAGACTTTTTTTAAATTCTTGACCGATTGGGCAGAAATTTTCAGCAGTTGTGCGTAAACTATTCTAGTTTTATAATCCGTCGAGTTTGTGACCCTACCCCCTCCCGTTTGCTCCCCAGCCCCGCTCAAGTAAAAATTCGCCGACGTCAAAATTAAAAAAAAAACCTTGAAAACTATACGTAAAAATTTTTGGAGCCCAAATTCCATAAAATAGCATTTAGGGGCAGTGGTCCATGACCTACAATAAAAATTTCAGAATTTTCCGATCAAAATTGTGGAAATGGCATCACTTTGAATATCCACCCCCGCTGTCTTTTCATAGAGAAAGTCACATGTCAATTACAGAAGCTATGGAAAATCGTGTAGACCTAATAAAAAGTGTTTTTCTATATAAATAATACAAAACTTGATCAATTATAACTTGAAAAAGCATAATGCACAATAAAAACGTAATATGAATACCGAATGTCACGAATTATAAGTAGAAAACATGAATTTTCGAATTTTCTTCTTTTTATTCTTCTTCCTTTTTGAGGTATAAAGCGAAGCTAATCGTACAATTTTGATCGGAAAACTCCTTTAAAAAAATCCTTAAAAATATATAATAATTTGAGTGAAAACCGTTCGTCGATATCTCTATCCGTTTTCGAGTTATCGAGGCTCAAAGTTGAAAAGGTGTCAATTGACACTAGATTTGTCCGTTAGTGTTAAATATTTTCAGTAATTATAAAACGGGGTTTCAATGATTTATCTGTTTTTCGTTCATAAAGGCTGAAGAATTTTTGTAATCAGAGCAAATCGATTGATGCTTATCGAAGCGACCTAAACTCTCCCTCTATAAATAAGGCTGAAGACATCAGTTTTACTTGTGAGAAGGAACGAAGGAATCTGCCAGAAACTCGTACCCTGGGTTTGATTTGTTTTTAGCTTAGTTCAAATAATCAAATAACACGTCAGAATATGTACAGCTGTGGTGAGACTTGATTTGTTTCGATACAATTAAGCTTATTTTTTATTTATGTTCTGATTAATTATCGTAATCGTAATCAACATTCGGACTAAGCGGAATCAATCACCAGGCTATCATCTCAATCTTGGTCGTTCTGATGGAAGATTCAACGCCATCGATCTATCATTTACAACCTTTACAGTCAACATAACGTTCACAACCACAATCTCTCACTCTTCCACCGACAGGACTCACGACAACGGCAACCAACGCATTGCCACTGTTTCCTCCGGTATCGCCCCTGATGCTTCCACCGTTTCCCTTCGTCGGTATGCCGTCGTACACGATGCCTCTGCCGCCGGTGCCACCTTCCCTGGACACCCTCACCGATGAGGAGGTGCGCGCGATGGAAGGAACGGAGCGGCGCCACGTCGAGGAGCGTATACGGCACCTGCAGAACATACGAACCCTGCTCGATGCGTCCGTCGCCCTGATGAACCAGTACGCGGCCATCACAGCCCGTCTACCTCCGGAGGCTATGGCGCACTTGCAGCAGCACCAGCCACCGCAACCGACGGCACCGATCAATGC
>KZ072783.1:64898-90988 GCA_002091845.1 Anopheles cracens | reverse complement strand
ATGCGATATTCAGTCAGGAATAAGCTTCTTAGTGTTGTTAAAGGTTATGCATAGAAAAAAGCTGTTTTTCTCATATAAAATGTACCGATTTTGATCTCCAAAGCCTAATTCGTCGACTTTTTCATGCGTCGTCTCCGTCATGTTGGTTCAAAGTGCGTCTGTCATTGACAATTTATACATCACTCTGAGTTGACTTTATTATGTTTGCTTTAAACTTACATTTGCACGATTTTCATATTAATCTCACTCGTCTCCTCCACAGCAACTGTATCTGGCGACCGGCGATCCAATGACGGCCGATGAAGTGGCGGCCACCGGCGCTAGTGGCGGATCGACCGGCGGTGGAACTGGCACTGGAACCGCCGGCACCGGAACCACCCTCCCGACCGGGACGCTCTCGCTGGCGGAACCGGTAGCGTGCGCCGGGAACAATGAGCCACTGCTCTGTTCCGATTCGGCCCCGCGCGACTGCCCGGTCGGGGAGCAGCTGTGCGTCGTGTGCCATTACTTTCCCCTCTCTCGGGCGCTGCTACCGTGCCGACACACGTGCATCTGTGCAGTTTGTTTCTGTAAGTATGTCGGGTCAGCTAATGTATTAGTTTCGTTCGATTTTTCTGTTCGTTCCTTCGCACCACTGCGACACGGCGCCGTACTTAGAGAGAACGTATGAAAATCTTTATCCACGGATGACTGATTTGTGTTTTAAATAAAGGTTTATTAACGCTGTGAGTTCGAATACGGGCTAAGTTTTGTTTTAATTTGTCGCGTTTTAAGTGAAAGAAAATCGTTTGCTGGAGCACGAAAATGGAAGGCGTCAATTATTCCAGGATTAGTCTAAATTGATGACGAAATGGTGCCATTCATTTAGGTCATTTTACACACAGTCGTCTACAGTTGTTGGAGACGATATTGATTCATTAGATAGTAGATTAGTACTACGTGTTGCGATAAGTTCATCAACATCATGATAGAAGCGGATCGAATAGTTTGTTTAGATATGTTCAACTACGATCCAGAGAAATAAATTTGCGTTTCTTGTCATTTGAATGCATTTTTTAAAGTTTGAAAGTGAACTATCACGTCACTTATTTTCACTGGAAATTCAATTATCACGTCCTAAAAGTTACATATTTTCGTGTAAATCCTCCTAAGAACAGGGTTCTATTTGCTTAAATCCTCTGCAATCCCTCATCTACCATTTATTCTTTATAATGTTGAACAATCATCGTTACTTATGTGATATAGAGAAGTTAAATTAAGCAAAAATGGAGAATATAAAGAGATCACATAATTTCATCCTCCCTGATGTCGCGTTTGAACATTAAACTCAAATCTCAATCGTTCGATCAATGCTGAAGCGTTCGATCGTGCATTATAAACAGCACAGTTGTTTCTCAACTGACAACATCGCATGCAATTGGCAAACGATGGTAATCAAAACAAACAGCACGATAAAAAGGAATAAATATATGTGGCCATTTGTTGCCGGTTTTTCGTAATAGAGTGCTGTTAATAGCTGTGCATAGAACAAGATTAGCTCCCAGTGAACGAAAAAGCCTTCCTTTGCTCCGGGAATCAGTATGAGTTTCGATGTAATTGCGAGCAGCGAGTCAATCTGTGTTCCAGTGCTCATCTTCTTCTCACCGATCGTTCTAGCCGGCCTGGTTGACCAAACCACCGCCAGTCGTGGATGACACGGACGATCTGTTGCGGGCGTTCATCCTCGAGCCGAACATTCCGGTGCATGAGCCCAAACCCTTCTTCGAACCCCGGCACCCAACGCCGGAACAGCTGTACGATGTGCCGCACGCTCCAATCAGTACGCGCATCGTGCCGGAACGCTGCCCCGAGACGGGCACGGTGTTGGACTTTATCGAAACCCTGATGCAGAATGCGGGCTCGACGGCCAAAAACTCCATGTCGTTGCAGCGTGAACCGACCGAGTCGCTCGATTCGGCCCGCGGAAACGCCTCGTACTATCCCTTTTGGCCCGGGGGGTTTGACGAGCCGGAAACGGTGCTGGCGGATTTGCCGAGCAATCCGATCTTCGAGACGAACCTGAAATCGTGTCCGCCTGGGTTCGCTACCGGCGTGGAGTTTGCTGCGGGTGGCGGTGAGGGCGGTGCAATGGAAGGGGGTTCCGTCGGTGGTGGTGTGATTGATCTCCTGTCCGCGATCGCCGGAGAGGAAGATTTCGAGCTATTGTCGGAAGAGACGGCGAAACACGGGGAAGGAAGTACAATCAAACAGGACGAGGGCGTGAAATCACTCCCGGACGGTATGATCGACGAAGGCTTGCTGGCGGTGGATAGAAATGGTCCGGAGCAGGTGCTCAAGATATCCAACGTGAGCAACAACGCGATGCAATCGGCCGAGTGGGCAGAAATGATTGACATCTCGAAGCCGGTGGATGATTTCTACGTCAAGATTCCCGTCATGGCACACCGGTTTCCGTTCGAGCTGGACATCTTCCAGAAGCAGGCGATCCTGAAGCTGGAGGAGCACAATCACGTGTTCGTCGCGGCCCACACGTCCGCCGGTAAAACGGTCGTCGCGGAGTACGCGATCGCGCTGTCGAAAAAGCACATGACCAAAACGATCTACACGTCGCCGATAAAGGCGCTGTCGAATCAGAAGTACCGAGACTTCAAGACCACGTTCCAGGACGTGGGGTTGATAACAGGCGACATACAGATCGATCCGACCGCCTCCTGCCTGATCATGACGACGGAGATTCTGCGTTCGATGCTTTACTGTGGCAGTGACATAACGCGTGACCTGGAGTACGTCATCTTCGACGAGGTGCACTACATCACCGACTCCGACCGGGGTCACGTGTGGGAGGAAGTGCTGATTCTGCTCCCGGACCACGTCTGCATCGTGATGCTGAGTGCGACCGTACCGAACACGATCGAGTTCGCCAACTGGGTGGGCAAAACGAAGAAAAAGCGCGTTTGGGTCGTCAGCACGGCAAAGCGGCCGGTTCCGCTGGAACACTACCTCTACACCGGCTTCGGCGGTAAGTCGAAGGACGACTCGTTCCTGATCGTGAACGCGCAAAGCCAGTTCGAGCAGGGCGGGTACCGGCGGGCGAAGGAGGCGCAAGACGCGAAGCAGGCGAAAAATACAACCCGCCGAACCGGACCGTATAGCCAGCGGCAGGAGCAAACGCTCTGGGTCGGGTTGATCGACCATCTGCAGAAGAAGGAGAAGCTTCCGGTCGTAGCGTTCACGCTGTCCCGCAACCGGTGCGATAACAACGCCGAAGCGCTCATGTCGTGCGATTTGACGACGGCCCGGGAGAAGTACGCCATCACGTCCTTCTTCCAGCAGTGCCTGCAGCGGCTCATCCCACCCGATCGTGCCCTACCGCAGGTGCTGCAGATGCAGACCTGCCTCGAGCGGGGCATCGGTATCCACCACAGCGGCATTCTGCCCATCCTGAAGGAGATCGTGGAGATGCTGTTCGCCCGCGGGCTCGTCAAGATACTGTTCGCGACGGAAACGTTCGCGATGGGTGTGAATATGCCGGCGCGCACGGTTATTTTTGACAGTACGCGCAAGTTCGACGGTCAGTCGGTGCGACCGCTGCAACCGTCCGAGTACACGCAGATGGCGGGACGGGCGGGTAGACGCGGGCTGGACAAGACCGGCACGGTGATTATTCTCTGCAAACAGAACCTACCGATCGAGTCGGAGCTGAAGACCATGATACTGGGCAAACCGGTCCGATTGGAGTCCCAGTTCCGGCTCACGTACGCCATGATGCTGTACCTGCTGCGGGTGGAGCTGGTCTCGGTGGAGAACATGATGCTGCACAGCTTCCGCGAGTTCGGCAAGCGGCAGCAGATCCCACAAAGCAAGCTGGAGCTGAGCAAGGTGCAGGAGAAGGTGTCGGCGCTCAGCAAGCTGAGCGATCACGTGCTGCCGCTGTGTGAATTTTACGAGGCGGCCCACGCATATATCGACGTGTGGAACGAACTGCTGGTGAGTACGTTGATCTAAGCGAATCGGGTGAAATCGACCAGTTTCTTTGGCACATCAATTATGTCGAGTGCACCTCGACACACTGTAGGCTCTGAATTTTAAGGCTTGCGGACTTGTTCACCACATCCTACCATCGAATATTATAATTATTACCTCGACGGTCAAATAATCAAAGCTGGGCTACTAGCATGGCTGCCTAGCAACCAAAGAATTCAATTGCAACCATAAAAACCCGCGTTTTAAATAGTGGTTTTATACTTAGACCTACTTTGGTTAATGAACACTAACGGTGAAATGTGACGTCAATTAACCCTTTTGCTTCTTTGAGCTTCGATTGCTCCGGAACGGTTGGAGCTATCTAGAAGAGAGGTTTTCATTTATATATAGTCTTATTTTTAAACATTCTCAAATTTGTGTTGAAGCTCAATCGCAAAATCAATACCAAAACTTGCCTACTTGGTGTCAATTGACACGAAATGCGATCGGTAGTACGAGTACTAAATTTGATGATTCTGTTGCCTAGTTGTAGGATGTCACCGCAGTAAATCAACCTCTGATCTTCTGTTCACATCCCGTTCCTTAGCCCAAACAACTTTGCCAACCGAAAGCAATCAACGAGCTGAAGGTGGGCCGCATCCTAGTGGTAACGGAGAAGAACCACTACAACAAACTCGGCATACTGCTGTCCGTCTCGATGCAATCGCACAAGGAGATGAAGCTGGTCGTGCTCGTGCTGGACCACCAACAGTCAGCGGACCGTTCGGCGGACGCGCACCAGGAAGCGCTCGATCGCGGTCCGCTCTGGCACCGGATGCTGTCGCTCGCCCTACCCAACCAAACGTTCCTGCCCGAGGGCGTCGGGGGCCACTGCGTCCTCACACTCGCACCGGCCAACGTGATCGAGGTTACGAAGCAGTCGATCAAGTGCGATGCGTCCAGCATCATCCGCAGCTGGGAGAACCGACTCATTCCGCGCTTCCGCGACGCACCGCCCTCCCAAACGACGATCGAGGCCGTCGCCAGCTTGGCCGAGCTGAATGCGTCGGTCGTGCAGGCCGGCTCGGCAACCGGTACGCTCGAGTGTGTACGGTTCCAGCGCGATCTCACCAACCTGGAGCTGTCGGAGCAGCTGAAGGTGGCCCAGCAACGGCTGGGGCAGTGGCTGCCGTACACGAACATTGCCGACTTTGAGCACGAGTTTGCGCTCGTGTACGACCGGAAGCAGCTCGAGCGGAAGCTGGAGGAGCTTACGTACCAGGTGTCGTACGAGAGTATGTCGCTGTATCCGGACTACTGCCGGAAGCTGAAGGTGCTGCAGGAGCTGAAGTACATCGATGACATGCAGCAAGGTAGGATGCGTGAATGTTCCCCGTTTTGTAGACCATGGTGACCATGGTAACGAGGGTTCAAGGGTGCTCTCGTCAAAATGGTCTACCTTCGTCCGGCAAAGCAATGAACGACCGTTGCGCCATATAAAGTATTAACGAACCTCTCCTCTCCACCGCACCAGTCGCCATGAAGGGTCGTGTCGCGTGCGAGATGGGCCAGAACGAGCTGATGATCACGGAGCTGGTGATGCGAAACATCCTGACCGATCTGCAGCCGGCCGAAATCGCGGCCCTACTCTCCAGTCTCGTCTTCCAGGCCAAAACGGAGGTCACCCCAAACCTCACCGAAACGCTGAAAAAGGTGATTTGTTGGTTGAAATATGGTACATCCCACAACAACAAAATGCTCATTTTCTTCCTTCCTCCGGCAGGCTGAGGCACAGTTCCGCGAGGTGGAAAACGACATCCGGCTGGTCGAGCGGCAGTTCGACGTGACGGACGCGGCGAAGAAGGAGGAGCTCAACTTCGGCCTAACCGAGGTGGTGTACGAGTGGGCGCGGAACAAACCGTTCGCCGAGATTATGGTGCTCACCGACATCAAGGAGGGCATTATCGTGCGCTGCATCCAGCAGCTGAACGAGACGCTGTGCAACGTGAAGGACGCGGCCCGCATCATCGGCGATCCGGTGCTGCACAGCAAGATGGAGGAAGCCTCGAACGCGATCAAGCGCGACATCGTGTTTGCGGCCAGCTTGTACACCTCCAGCACTCCGATCGTGATCGGTGAGGTGTAGAGGTGGAGCGGTTAGTTCGTTTCGTGCTTTTCTGTGCGGAGGCGTGAAATGTGCAAATATATTTCATACTTTTATATTATGTGTGTTTGATTTGCAGATTCCATTTTCCAAACTTCGCTTTCCGAAATTGTGTTTCGCTATACAAGCTAGATTAATTTGAATCGAAAAAGGTGGTGGGTTACCTGATAAGTGAGTTCAATAATTCTTTTTGAGTTAAGTTAAATAACTACACTGAGGCATATGAGGCCAAACAACTTGGTAGCACGCTTCAAGTCGAAAAACAGGCATAATATGAAGCGTCTTGCCTCCACTTATGGTAATTAATATTTAAAAAGTACTTTATTGATTACATAGTTACAATGGAATACAAGCCAACCAAATATCTAATCTGTGTCCGTACGCTTCCCGAAACGACGGCCTCCCTACAGCGTCCGCTGCTCCGACACGAAGTTGTTCTGTCCGGCCGCGGCGGAAGCACTGTTAGTATCCTCGCTGATGCACATCCACTGCCCTTCATTCGTTTCCTTCCACAGGCTCACCTTGTTGTCGCCGCCCGACACGCCCAGGATATTGCCCGTGAGCGACCAGCTGACGTTCCACACGACGTCGTCGAAGTTGTGCAGCACCGTCGGCTGCCAGCTGACCAGATCGTCGCTGGTCCAGATCACAACCCGCCGGTCCTGCGAGCAGCTCGCAATCTGGTGCCGCGGCATGCCGACGCTCGGGGCCCACGCTAGAGAGAGAGAGAGATAGAGTCGGCCGAAAAAGCCTGCAACGCTCCCAGGAAACCGGATAGAGATTACACACGCCCGAAAATACTAGAAAACACGAACACTCGAAACTTTACGCCGTAAGTTGCCGTGTGGGCCGCGCCCGGCGCACCTAGTTAGCCACGGCGGCGATCTGCGGGCAGTTCGGAATCTGGCAGTTGAGTTCGCGGGCACAGCTGGCCGCGCTGGCACTGGTGCGCGCCTCGAACCGATCGAACAGCAGCGGCTTGCGGCAGAAGGCGCACTCCTCCGGGCAGTGCTTGCCGCCCAGCGGCATGCCCAGATCCAGCCAGACCACCTTCATGTCGCGCACCATCTCGTCCATCATGGCGGGCGTGTGGTGAGGCGTCGGAGCCAGCCGAAGCTTCTCCTCACCGCGCGCCACCGTCGGGTAGTTGATGGCCTGCACGTAGTGCCCGAAGCGCTGTATCATGCGGTCCGACACCTCCGTGCACTGGCGCGGGTTGCCGATCTTCACCGGGATGATGTGGCTGGGCGTGTGCTCCACCGGGAAGCCCTCCTCCTGCAGCCGGGTCCGCAGGTACCGCACGTTCTCCTGGTGGCGCGTGCGCAACGCTCGTCCCTCCTCCGACGCCAGGATCTCCACCGCCTTCAGCGCCCCGCACAGCACCGTCGGTGGCAGCGACGTCGTGAAGATGAACCCGGCCGCGTACGACCGGATCATGTCGACCAGCAGCGACGTGCCGGCAATGTACCCGCCGACGTTACCGAACGCCTTGCCGAGCGTGCCGGAGATGATGTCCATGTTGTGCAGCTGGCCCTCGCGCTCGCCGATCCCCGCCCCGTGCTCCCCGTACAGCCCGACCGCGTGCACCTCGTCGACGAACGTGAGCGCGCCGTACTCGTGCGCGATGTCGCACAGTTCCTCCAGCGGGCAGACCGCACCCGTCATCGAGTGGACCGTCTCGAACGCGACGATCTTCGGCAGCGTGCGATCCACGCGCTGCAGCAGCTCCCGCAGGTGCGCCGGGTCGTTGTGCCGGAAGATGTGCTTCGGCACGCCACTGTTCCGGATGCCCTGTATCATCGACGCGTGGTTGCCGGCGTCGGAGAAGATGTGGCACCCGGGCAGTGCCTTCGCCAGCGTGAACAGCGTCGAGTCGTTCGCCACGAAGCAGGACGTGAACAGCAGCGCGCTCTCCTTCCGGTGCAGCTGCGCCAGCCGGCGCTCCAGGTTCTCGTGGTTCATCGAGTTGCCGGAGATGTTGCGCGTACCGCCCGCCCCGGTGCCGTACGTTTCGAGCGCTTCGGCCACCGCCCGCTTCACCTCCGGGTGGCACGACATGCCGAGATAGTCGTTCGAGCACCACACCGTAATCGGCCGCTCGCCCCAGGAGTACTCGAGCGCGCGCGGAAACTGGCCCTCGGCCGCCAGCCGGTTCACCTTCTTGAACACCCGGTACGAGTGGTCCTGCTTCTTGCGCAGGATCTGCTCGTGGAAGAAGTCCTCGTACTGGAACGAGCGCTCCGCCGGCGTCTCCACGCTCTCCGCACCGAGTTCCTTCACGTGCGGCGCGGCCGTGCTCAGGAACGGGCACTTCTTCTGCTCCGGCTGCGGTTTCGGTTGCTGCAGCGAGCTCAGGTTGCGCCGCGCCTCGGCCGAGGTGTCCTTCTTGCCATCGGCATCGGTGCCAGCGGCAGCTGCGCCTCCGCCCTGCGCACCTTGCAGGGTGGAGATGGTGCGCTGCACCACCGGACACTGCGCACCGTACGTCTTGAGCAGGGCCGGAGCGTAGTTGCGCACGTAGCTCGTGCTGAGACGCGTCAGGAATGGGCAAGGCATCTTCTTAATGCTGCTTACCGTGCGTGCGACACACAAGGAGGTGGTTAGATTGAAGAGCTGCAAGAGAAAGAACAACGACAAGTTCGCGATGTCGCACAGTTCCTCCAGCGGGCAGACCGCACCCGTCATCGAGTGGACCGTCTCGAACGCGACGATCTTCGGCAGCTTGCGATCCACGCGCTGCAGCAGCTCCCGCAGGTGCGCCGGGTCGTTATGCCGGAAGATGTGCTTCGGCACGCCACTGTTCCGGATGCCCTGTATCATCGACGCGTGGTTGCCGGCGTCGGAGAAGATGTAAGGGAAAGGAACCGGAGCCCACACTAGAAACGTCCCTCCGGAGCGACGTCACACAATTTGCCAACACCAAAACGCACACCACATTCGAATTGCAAATGGCAAGCAGCAGCAAAAAAAAACACACACACACACACACACAACTCCCTCCCGTGAGCCGCGTGAGCTACTTTGCATGCCTTGAGTCTGGGACGCGAGCCAGACGGTGCGGTCAAGGCGAATGAAACGGCCCGCCGAGACCCATGAGGATTGATCTACATAGTTTCCGATCGTACAATCCCAAAATCTTTGGTCATAGATCATGCCTAAAGCCAATAGTTTTGATTGAAAAACTTTCGACAAACTGACGATCTCGATTTACCTGAAATCCGAAGCAAAGTCTGTAAAACTGAATGCTTTTAACTATTAAAGATCTCGACGACGCTCGATCCGAAGCAATTTCGATCGGAATTTATCTTGGACAGGATTTAGAACACATTCGTACGATTTATCTTATCGCCGCCTAGTTAAGCTGTTGGTCTACACAGGTACATTGGTCTTGAAAACTGGTCTACAATCTAGAAAAATGTTATATACAAAACAATCTCAAAGTTTCTCAAGGTTGAGTACTTTTACGAATGGATGATCGGACATCCCTATTTTTTCTAGATCAATTTACGACATAGTCAAATTGGGCGTGCGATTTGAGTTCGGTGCTTCTACAAATTTAAGAACGAAATATTTCTTGCCGATCCATTTACGATCAAGCCTCACACAGTCGAGCCGATATTCTGTGGAACAGGAATTAGAATAGATTCCAACGAGATATCCTATTTATGCCTATTACTGCTTAGTTAAGTTTCTAGTGCAAACTGGTCTGCAAATCGAAACATTTCTTTAAAAAAATATATTTATCTTATGATCGGAAACCCGCTTTTCCGATCAATTCACAGTCAAGCCTCACTAAATTTAGCTGAGCGAAATGCGATTGAAATTATGCCAAAATTCAACATTTGTTCCAAAAATGAACTTTACTGTCGCTACGAATTTACGATCGAAACTCGTTTCACGATCAGACGCTAAGTCACACTTTGCTTCAATCCAAACCAAAATGCATGAAAAATATTCAACACAAACAACTTGCTGGTGTGGGGAACCGATTGCACGATTGAGAAAACCCTTTCGATCGGTTCTGCGTGTGACCTTAGGAAAACGGTACCAACCGAAAACTGCCACCTCCATCATTCATTCCAAAGCGACCCCGAGCCGTGCGTCAAAGGGAAAGGAACCGGAGCCCACACTAGAAACGTCCCTCCGGAGCGACGTCACACAATTTGCCAACACCAAAACGCACACCCCACATTCGAATTGCAAATGGCAAGCAGCAGCAAAAACACACACACACACACACACACACACACACACACAAACTCCCTCCCGTGAGCCCCGTCGTGAGCTACTTTGCATGCCTTGAGTCTGGGACGCGAGCCAGACGGTGCGGTCAAGGCGAATGAAACGGCCCGCCGAGACCGGAGACGAAAGAATTATTTATTTTCTTTGCCGAGTTTGCCGAGCGCCCCGGATGGAGATGATGATTGATGTCGATGGTATAGACGGCAGGCAGTAGTTTCGGCTATTCGATCGTTTAGTGAAATCAAAAACGGACTCCAGCCTATCTGGGACATACGATCGGGTTGGAAGTATGTATGGACGATCAATCCCGAGCGACGGAGCCGGTTCTCGATGGTGATTGTTTGTCCAGACCAATCGAGAGAGACATACCAAGCAGTGTTCCGTTGAGAATCAAAGCCAAAAAGGAGCATAAAACGAAAACCTGGTCCATTGATTCTATCCTACTGGAGCATTCTACGACTCCTTAACACAACGTTCAGTACAATATCGCGAACCTGAGTTCAACGCACCAGTTTCAACTCTCCTTTCCTAGGTCTTATGATATGTCTTCGACTTCTTCCGCATAACAACCTACACGAGCATATCCTTTCCAAACGAACTTCTCAATTCATCTTTTAAACATCAAAATTATAGACTTATGGGCTTATAGCTAACCTGTATCATATTGCTGCCTCCAACGAAACTGGTCACTAAGGCGAAAGCGAAAAAGTTCTGAAATCTGGATCTTCCAGACCTGGATTGCTCCCGGGTTCCGGGTGAACGTTTCTTTTGAGAACTTTTTAAGGCCCTACGATCGTCCGTATCACTCCAACCGGTGAAACACACACTATTTGCGCAAGATCCCTGGCGGGCGCCAGATCACCAACACCAACACCCACAAAAGGCGATCAACCCCGGTGAGGGTGACTTTCGAAACGGCGTTGCAAGGCACCTTTTACAAGTTCACGTTTGGCCTAATGGGCAACAAATGACATGCGGCGGGCCGAAAGAACCACCGTAGGGTACTGACTCCGGGCCGGCACGCTGGTGGGAGGCACACAGCACGCAGCAACACCACCACCACAGAGAGAGAGAGAGAGCGCGTGCGCGATTGGTAAACTCGCGAAAAGACGACGACGACGACGGCTGAAGCTCCCCTCTGAAGGAGCGCGCGCTACACTAGATCTACTAACCGCACCAGATCGGCAACTGTGGGTCGCTGCACGGGCCGGCAAGCGTTTTATACGACCACCCGTGAACGGTTGGCCAGCAAGCAATCATGCCATCCTCGCGGTCGCGGAGTGATCCTGTGCAACAGCACTCCCTTAATCTGCTCGCGATACCCACCGCCGCGATGATGACGGTTGCGCCACGCCGTACGTACCTTCGTTTCGCGTAACAGCTCGCTCTCACCTCGGTAGGGCGGTGCTGGGAGTCTGCCTACCTCCACCCACCACCGATGATAATGCGGGGCCGCGCCGGGGCCACTACGATGATATGTCGACGAACTGACCGTTCGATAGGAACTGCACGAACTTCGTTACCCCCGTTACCCATCGAGGGGCTGCCACCAGCGGAAGCGGTATCGAACTGACCGTTCGATAGGAACTGCACGAACTTCGTTACCCCCGTTACCCATCGAGGGGCTGCCACCAGCGGAAGCGGTAGCTCCAGAACAAACAAAAAAGGCAGGCGCCAAAAGCAAAAGGGCAGCGGGTCACTACAAACGGCGCTAGAATCGAACGCGCAGTGATGCATTTTAATAACTCACGCTCCGCTCCCCGTGTGATCGACGTCGCTGGACGAGCGCCAATTCATTTGAATGGTAAATCGACAGAGTTAATTGCGTGCCGATAGCTAATTTCTTATCGAGCGGTGTTTTTTATCGACTTTCGTGAGTAAACAATCTTGCGTGTGGATGTTTTCATTACTAGCGGCGTTACTGCAGTCGAACGTCTAAGCCCGGTTTCGTTGTTATTGAAAAAAATAACCCCGATAAGGAAGTGAGTACTGTGGTAGCGATCGCGGACTACAAAGCCGGAGCTATCGTGTCACGAATAACACCTGTACTAAGGTGAAGGCGGATGGGGACGTGGCTGGAAGACGAACTGACGTCGCAGGCTATTGATTCCTTCCCCAGTTCGATGTCGCTTTATTTGAACACATTTTTCTAGCTTCAACAACGGTTCCCGCTTGTACTGCGTTCGTCAAGAGTTGCTAAATAAGCAGCCTTTTGTACTATTGGATCGCACGAAATTTGCTGTTTGAGAGACATCTCGGAATAGCGTTGGAAATGTGTTATCTAAGCTAATGATCAATATTTTGGAATGCATGAAATAATGTATCATAATATAGTTGTAATAGTAGTAAATAAAATGCTTTGTGAACACAGAGATACCTATTATGGAGTCTATAAACAATTGTACTACTTTTCCACGGGGACTATCAATCTTTCCAAACAAAGATGGATCTTTTCTTACTGTCATTACATGCAACAAGCGTTTGTTTTAGATACAGACGTTTATTGATGTGTTTATTGAGCTACCAGCTGCACTTGTCAAGTGAATAAACGCACAATACAGTGCACAGTGTGATCTGAGTGTGCTTTAACACCCTTAACGGACAGTACAGTTCCCGGGTAACGCGGGAGGTGCACTACGAAGACATCCCTGTAACTCGTATATCACAAAACGGCCACTTTATTAAAAAAAAGAGCCTCAAATGAGTACAAACTGATAGTAGCAAATAAAACATTAAATGTTCGAAAGGCTATAGCTAGTAGTTTGCTTCATTTTGCCTTTTAAACTGAAAATATCGTGAAAATATCATATGGTTAGTATGCTTAAACGACGATGACAATTTGATTCTGTAGTGATCTCGTATTCCGCATGACTTGTGTATAGTGCATCTCGGGGACCTATGGCCAAGGTTAACCCCAGGCCATTTCTAGCTTCCCTGATAGTATTGATATTATCGGTAGCTGGATAGTCACGTCCTGCCTACAACAGGATCTGACAAACAGGATCTGGTGTTTGACACACTATACAAAAAACGCTGCTATTCTAGTGGACACTCCTGCGTCCATTCGTAAATGGTTGGTCTTACACACCCCCGGATGTGTGTTCAAATCTCATCTGGACCGTCCGCGCCTAGTATGCAGGACTTGTCTATCCATCACAGGGTATATATACTCAAGTCAGATCAGAAATCAGAGAAGGACATATGCTACAATTGGTTACCGCTAAACTAACGAAGAAGAAGGAAATGTGCATACACCTTTTGACAGTAAAATGATCATGTCAATTTGTTCAAGCAATTTGGAGGAGCTAATTGTATCGGAATTGAAAAATGCTGGAATTGAAGAGAATTATTTTTTCTAATTTATTACAGAATTCGCAAATCACGTGTTCGCCTGTTCAAAACTCATCTCTGCAGATCATGTTGAGGAACACCGTTCAGGTCTACAGCGTAGACATTTAAAAGGTCAGGTCTTATCATGGTACCCCCAGTAGAAGAAAAAAAAAATCTGTCCAGACTTCTACCCGTCAATACAGTTAGGACGATGGGGACAATTTTGCCAAGTCATGCTCTCCAAGGTGTTTACCACATGCACACACAGTTGCATTTCCAAACGTGAGATTTCTTCAAATGGGCTTACAAGTTGATGTTTTTCTACTATGTATGTGAAGGCCACTGATGGGGCGGAAGTGTGAGAAACGAAAGGCAACTTTGAGTCGGCGAGTAGCAACACCAGATGGAATTAGTTTTCGAGAAGTAGTGAAAGGGACATGAGCACCTCTTTTTATGCCCGTAACGTCGCAATGTGGACGTGAAGTTCACCCAACGCAAAAAAAAACATTACCGCACGGAGCGAAACGAAACCCTTATCACCTACCACATGTGATAATGGCCAAATTCCACTGTTAAAGACGGAAACCTAAGAACTCCCAAGTCGAAATATGCACTTCTGGGGTTTCTGGTGCGTTCGACGCAACTTTCCACCGCGAAACACGGAGTTATGGAGACGATAGTGCCGTCAGAAGAAAGTACCATGTCTCTTCCACCATGCAGGATCCGGGTGGCAGACCGATGGTACATTTACGAAGATCGCCGCTGTTTGCTTGGCAGAAGCGTTGAAACGAAACAAGGAAATGTGGAGCCGAGTGATTTGCATCATTGAAGAAACACAATCGCTTGCAAAACATACAAATGAAAGCACTAAAGCGTTTGACAGGAGCCAGCCGAGGTCAGACCACGATAGGCTGCAGGTCCTGATGCTACCTCAACCTGAAACAACTTAATGCTTTTATTGCTGATCCAAGGTTCGCTGGTGCTCGATCGTGCAGGCCCTTATCGAGCTAATTGACGTGCTCCACCTTTCGCACATTTCTTCACACACCACGAATAATCAGTACAATATGACGGAACGTTACGTCATTTCAAGAACTCCAAGCGACGTTTGAACTTACTGTTGTCCTGGGCGCGTCAGACGAATCGCGTTTTGATTGTCTAATATTATATTGTAAATAGCAAGGGCCTGAATGGCTGGAGCAAGTTGCAATACTCTACACGCACGTACACACAAACACACATACACAGAGAAGCAAGTTTTAACGAAACTTTCGATTCGACGACAACCTACTTTTTCGCGAGCCTGTTGCTATGGAGACGCACCGTGTGGTAGAAGCAATCTTGTCAGCAGCGAAACTTCCGTAGATGATGGAGGTTCACTTCACACTGGCCCGTGTCGTCTGGCGTGGCGACTCGACCAGCAGTCGTTGTGGTGACTGGACACAATGCGACACGATATCGTGGAACCGGTCGTTGTGGTGGTGGTGCTGGTGGTCGTAGTGCTAGGATTTATTCCAACATCTACGCGAGTCTCGTGGACGTGGTAGAGTGGGGCCATAAACGAATCACCGCAAACTGTTTCGGTGCGGGCTCACCCCACCGCAAGCTGTTGATAAAGCGCTTGCTCTAATCCACCCAGGCCACGAGCGCCAATTCGCTTTTCGGGGTGCAGTTTCTTGAAGCAACTGATATACCTTTTTCTTATGTACGTTTTGGGGCCTAATCTTCGTTCTAGGATTTTGATGTGCTAAGCTGAGGATGGCCCAAAAAGGAAATTGTACCCTTTGCTTTCAAAGTTTACTCAGCATTCGTGCTTTTTCTGCAAATTCACTACGACTGGGAAGCGTATGAGTGTGCAAACCCCAATCCATGGCTTGCTTGGTCATGGTGGTCAGCTCCCGTCTTGGGGTACGTTATCTCCTTAATAAATTGTTCGTCTGCACCGTCTCGTCCAACCGATACCATCGACCGATGAAACTTTCCTTTTTTGATTTCATTTGCGACCAGATTTTCCGGTCAGAGCCAGTCGCGTTGATATGTGTGTGCAAGACGAGCGCGGTGGCAGGATCGTGCTAATCATGACTCGTCGCAAACCGCACGCAATCATTTGTGACATAGATTACATCAGTTTGTTGGTTGTTTGTGACGGGGACCTCATGTACCGATATCTATTTTATGACTTGCGATGATTTGTTATCGAAAGTATGCGAGCCATATAAGGATGCAAAAGAGAGAGAGAGAGAAAGAGACTGGTGAACCAGTTACCTAAGAAATCAATCATCTATAATCCATCTGGATTAATCTCCTTATAGAGAGAGAGAGAGAAAGAGACTGGTGAACCAGTTACCTAAGAAATCAATCATCTATAATCCATCTGGATTAATCTCCTTATTTACCATTCACTCATAATAAATGGCTGGCGGATCAAAAAGCTACCAAAAGCTTAATAAAACAGAGTAATAAATATATCTGTCGCCGTTTGTTTGGTTAATTTTCTTGGCGGTTGTGACAGTAATGATCCGAGAGGATGAAGGGGGCTGTAAAATTCAAGGCCACGCAAACAATGGCCAACTAATCTCTCAACGGACAGTGAAACTGGTTCCATCCGGCTAGCCGCAGAACGACATCAATCAACAAACTAAGTGGTCGGACCGAAGGACAGACTGCCGGTTGAGGTCAGCGGGTAAGCAAGAAAACGATGTTGTACGACACCGACATAAAAAGCGTTGAGGTATGAGCATAACTCTGTCACGTGCCATCCTCGCGGTTCACTCTAGTGTCGATTACCGCCTCCGAAACGGGACGCGTTGTCACCGGATTCAAACTTTCGCCATTAGACAACGATCGCGAAGCAGTCGTTAAAATGAACGATGCTAAATTTACACCTCGTTTATCGAGTTGTTGGCGTTTGTTCAAAAAACCATTATGCAACGCAGCGGGGGGACATGACGGTCATCTCGGGTTGACTTATTCCTATGCAGAAAATTATATCACGATAATGCAGCTTTGAAAAACGAACTGCTAGCATCGTTATGAACCCCTGCAGCCGGGATGATTGCTCATGGTAGGTAATCAAACAGCACAGCAGCCCCTGGATCAGTGTACCACCCCTCACATATGGCATGTATCCGCCCATTGCATAATTGCACATCATAACTGGAACACGGTCGATGCTCTTTCACTGTTACCAGTCGCCATGAAGGGTCGTGTCGCGTGCGAGATGGGCCAGAACGAGCTGATGATCACGGAGCTGGTGATGCGAAACATTCTGACCGACCTGCAGCCGGCCGAAATCGCGGCCCTACTCTCCAGTCTCGTCTTCCAGGCCAAAACGGAGGTCACCCCGAACCTCACCGAAACGCTGAAAAAGGTGATTTGTCGGTTGAAATATGGTACATCCCACAACAACAAAATGCTCATTTTCTTCCTTCCTCCGGCAGGCTGAGGCACAGTTCCGCGAGGTGGAAAACGACATCCGGCTGGTCGAGCGGCAGTTCGACGTGACGGACGCGGCGAAGAAGGAGGAGCTCAACTTCCACGCCAGCACCAGCCCGTACTCGGCCGGTGCCCACGCGACCGAGTTGACGGACGAGTCGTGATTGCTGTACTCGTACCACTTCGTCCAGTCGCCCGGACCGGCCTCCTTCCACACGATCACCTTACGGTCGTACGAGCAGGACGCGAGCACGTTGCCGTACCGCGGGTGGCCCCAGGCCACCTGCCAGACCGGACCGCCGTGGCCCTTCAGGTCGGCCGCCAGCGTTTGGGCCCCGTTTTTGATGTCGAATATCTTCACCGAGTTGTCCGACGAGCAGGTGGCCAGCCGGAGCCCGTAGTAGTCCACATCGGCGCAGTGGATCATGTCTTCGTGGCCAGTATCGATCGTGTTCAGCACCGACACCATTTTTGTGGGAGTAGATCGACTAAATAAATGCAAAATAAAGGCTTTCCGATGGCCGCTTGCGAACGTATTTTTGCTGCTATTTGACGTGGAACAAAAACACTCGCGCTCTGTTGACGTTTTGCACGGCGCGATGTCGTGGGTCATATAGTTTGACAGATTAACGGAGGTGGATGAAAATAATATCCTCTGTAAAATAAAATAACCAATATGAAATGCCTGGGAGAAAACACGCGTTTCTTTCAATTAGTAACAAAAAAAATCTGTTTTTAAAATTTGTTGAAAAAAAAACATTTTGCAAAAGTTTTATTATTAGCATAACCATTGTGCAATATTAACATGAACACGAAATCATAGATGATCGCGTGGAAGACAGATGTTTCATAGTATATTCGTTTCATTGCCATCACTGTTTTTTTACTATCCTTATTTGGGTCTGTTATAGCAAATCTGTACAACGGTTTAAAATTGCTCTAATGTTTAGAAACTCTCCCGGCACATTCACCCAACGTGAGAATACACAAACTCATGAAAAGTTTGAACACGCAATTTCGGACGTCCCCTTGTTTCTAATGAAACCCCCCGTTCACGGATTGTTTTCCCATGCTTTGAATTCACATTTATTAGACGACAGTGTAAGTGTTCATTTTATGGAATATATGTATGTATGGTTGTTTCGCTAATCTTTCGCATTGTTAACAACATATCGACGGAAAACTCTCGCGATCCGTATGAAGTTTCGATTCGATTTTACCTAAATTGCATTTCGCTCGATAATTTTACCTCGGTCGCTGGCTGTGCCAACCCCGAGCAGATTAACAGACAATAACAGAACACTAAAAAAAAACAAGTAACAAATTCGGTAACTACTGGACTGGAATGAAAGTAAGGCCATATTTGCCGCTTTGTGCGGCAGACGAAATACGCAAACACCAGTAGAAAAAAAACGGCACTCCATGGCCAACGAAATGCCCTGCAGCGTCACAGCGGAAGCTTTTGTAGTAGTTGTTGTTCCGTTTCGCTTCAGATACACCATTGAACACTCCATTTGCCACTCCCACACATTAATAGCAGATAGAGAGAGAGAGAGAGCCGTACCGCGGGTGGCCCCAGGCCACCTGCCAGACCGGACCGCCGTGGCCCTTCAGGTCGGCCGCCAGCGTTTGGGCCCCGTTTTTGATGTCGAATATCTTCACCGAGTTGTCCGACGAGCAGGTGGCCAGCCGGAGCCCGTAGTAGTCCACATCGGCGCAGTGGATCATGTCTTCGTGGCCAGTATCGATCGTGTTCAGCACCGACACCATTTTTGTGGGAGTAGATCGACTAAATAAATGCAAAATAAAGGCTTTCCGATGGCCGCTTGCGAACGTATTTTTGCTGCTATTTGACGTGGAACAAAAACACTCGCGCTCTGTTGACGTTTTGCACGGCGCGATGTCGTGGGTCATATAGTTTGACAGATTAACGGAGGTGGATGAAAATAATATCCTCTGTAAAATAAAATAACCAATATGAAATGCCTGGGAGAAAACACGCGTTTCTTTCAATTAGTAACAAAAAAAATCTGTTTTTAAAATTTGTTGAAAAAAAAACATTTTGCAAAAGTTTTATTATTAGCATAACCATTGTGCAATATTAACATGAACACGAAATCATAGATGATCGCGTGGAAGACAGATGTTTCATAGTATATTCGTTTCATTGCCATCACTGTTTTTTTACTATCCTTATTTGGGTCTGTTATAGCAAATCTGTACAACGGTTTAAAATTGCTCTAATGTTTAGAAACTCTCCCGGCACATTCACCCAACGTGAGAATACACAAACTCATGAAAAGTTTGAACACGCAATTTCGGACGTCCCCTTGTTTCTAATGAAACCCCCCGTTCACGGATTGTTTTCCCATGCTTTGAATTCACATTTATTAGACGACAGTGTAAGTGTTCATTTTATGGAATATATGGACGCTCGGGGCCCACGCCACATCCCGCACCCAGTCCGAGTGCAGCTCCAGCCGTTTCTCCTCCTCCCAGCGGTCGCCCTCCTCCTTCCAGATCTTGACCGCGTTGTCGCACCCGCCCGACACGAGCCGCTTCACCGCCAGGTTCGTCTTGCTCGGGCGCTGATCGAACGCCGGTTCCGGTACGGTCGCCGGGCACCAGCTGACCGTGTTGCAGCCGATCGTGTGCGCGTTCGGGATCTTCTTGCAGTCCCACGTGCCGGCCTCCACGTTGGCGGTCAGGATGGAGAGCGAACCGTCGGAGCTGCCGCACGCCAGCACCAGCCCGTACTCGGCCGGTGCCCACGCGACCGAGTTGACGGACGAGTCGTGATTGCTGTACTCGTACCACTTCGTCCAGTCGCCCGGACCGGCCTCCTTCCACACGATCACCTTACGGTCGTACGAGCAGGACGCGAGCACGTTGCCGTACCGCGGGTGGCCCCAGGCCACCTGCCAGACCGGACCGCCGTGGCCCTTCAGGTCGGCCGCCAGCGTTTGGGCCCCGTTTTTGATGTCGAATATCTTCACCGAGTTGTCCGACGAGCAGGTGGCCAGCCGGAGCCCGTAGTAGTCCACATCGGCGCAGTGGATCATGTCCTCGTGGCCAGTATCGATCGTGTTCAGCACCGACACCATTTTTGTGGGAGTAGATCGACTAAATAAATGCAAAATAAAGGCTTTCCGATGGCCGCTTGCGAACGTATTTTTGCTGCTATTTGACGTGGAACAAAAACACTCGCGCTCTGTTGACGTTTTGCACGGCGCGATGTCGTGGGTCATATAGTTTGACAGATTAACGGAGGTGGATGAAAATAATATCCTCTGTAAAATAAAATAACCAATATGAAATGCCTGGGAGAAAACACGCGTTTCTTTCAATTAGTAACAAAAAAAATCTGTTTTTAAAATTTGTTGAAAAAAAAAACATTTTGCAAAGCACCACACCGTAATCGGCCGCTCGCCCCAGGAGTACTCGAGCGCGCGCGGAAACTGGCCCTCGGCCGCCAGCCGGTTCACCTTCTTGAACACCCGGTACGAGTGGTCCTGCTTCTTGCGCAGGATCTGCTCGTGGAAGAAGTCCTCGTACTGGAACGTGCGCTCCGCCGGCGTCTCCACGCTCTCCGCACCGAGTTCCTTCACGTGCGGCGCGGCCGTGCTCAGGAACGGGCACTTCTTCTGCTCCGGCTGCGGTTTCGGTTGCTGCAGCGAGCTCAGGTTGCGCCGCGCCTCGGCCGAGGTGTCCTTCTTGCCATCGGCATCGGTGCCAGCGGCAGCTGCGCCTCCGCCCTGCGCACCTTGCAGGGTGGAGATGGTGCGCTGCACCACCGGACACTGCGCACCGTACGTCTTGAGCAGGGCCGGAGCGTAGTTGCGCACGTAGCTCGTGCTGAGACGCGTCAGGAATGGGCAAGGCATCTTCTTAATGCTGCTTACCGTGCGTGCGACACACAAGGAGGTGGTTAGATTGAAGAGCTGCAAGAGAAAGAACAACGACAAGTTGGTAAAAGAAGAATCGAAGAAAGCTAAGACTTTACGATCGTAATGTCATATTCATATTCATATTGTTCATATTCATAATCATATAGAGGATCCTTAAATATGATTAACTAACAACGGTTTAACTAACAACGGAAGCAGGGATCCTATTATACCCGAAACTAACTCAAAACACTCGTTATTAGCTATGTGTACGGTTTCGACGTTTTTCGATTTTTTTATAGTGGAATCGGCGTTCATTCCAACAGCCGAATAAAAAAACATACAAACGAACTTATCCAAAACAGGGTTTTTCTATATGAGGATTGATCTACATAGTTTCCGATCGTACAATCCCAAAATCTTTGGTCATAGATCATGCCTAAAGCCAATAGTTTTGATTGAAAAACTTTCGACAAACTGACGATCTCGATTTACCTGAAATCCGAAGCAAAGTCTGTAAAACTGAATGCTTTTAACTATTAAAGATCTCGACGACGCTCGATCCGAAGCAATTTCGATCGGAATTTATCTTGGACAGGATTTAGAACACATTCGTACGATTTATCTTATCGCCGCCTAGTTAAGCTGTTGGTCTACACAGGTACATTGGTCTTGAAAACTGGTCTACAATCTAGAAAAATGTTATATACAAAACAATCTCAAAGTTTCTCAAGGTTGAGTACTTTTACGAATGGATGATCGGACATCCCTATTTTTTCTAGATCAATTTACGACATAGTCAAATTGGGCGTGCGATTTGAGTTCGGTGCTTCTACAAATTTAAGAACGAAATATTTCTTGCCGATCCATTTACGATCAAGCCTCACACAGTCGAGCCGATATTCTGTGGAACAGGAATTAGAATAGATTCCAACGAGATATCCTATTTATGCCTATTACTGCTTAGTTAAGTTTCTAGTGCAAACTGGTCTGCAAATCGAAACATTTCTTTAAAAAAATATATTTATCTTATGATCGGAAACCCGCTTTTCCGATCAATTCACAGTCAAGCCTCACTAAATTTAGCTGAGCGAAATGCGATTGAAATTATGCCAAAATTCAACATTTGTTCCAAAAATGAACTTTACTGTCGCTACGAATTTACGATCGAAACTCGTTTCACGATCAGACGCTAAGTCACACTTTGCTTCAATCCAAACCAAAATGCATGAAAAATATTCAACACAAACAACTTGCTGGTGTGGGGAACCGATTGCACGATTGAGAAAACCCTTTCGATCGGTTCTGCGTGTGACCTTAGGAAAACGGTACCAACCGAAAACTGCCACCTCCATCATTCATTCCAAAGCGACCCCGAGCCGTGCGTCAAAGGGAAAGGAACCGGAGCCCACACTAGAAACGTCCCTCCGGAGCGACGTCACACAATTTGCCAACACCAAAACGCACACCACATTCGAATTGCAAATGGCAAGCAGCAGCAAACACACACACACACACACACACACACACACACACAAACTCCCTCCCGTGAGCCCCGTCGTGAGCTACTTTGCATGCCTTGAGTCTGGGACGCGAGCCAGACGGTGCGGTCAAGGCGAATGAAACGGCCCGCCGAGACCGGAGACGAAAGAATTATTTATTTTCTTTGCCGAGTTTGCCGAGCGCCCCGGATGGAGATGATGATTGATGTCGATGGTATAGACGGCAGGCAGTAGTTTCGGCTATTCGATCGTTTAGTGAAATCAAAAACGGACTCCAGCCTATCTGGGACATACGATCGGGTTGGAAGTATGTATGGACGATCAATCCCGAGCGACGGAGCCGGTTCTCGATGGTGATTGTTTGTCCAGACCAATCGAGAGAGACATACCAAGCAGTGTTCCGTTGAGAATCAAAGCCAAAAAGGAGCATAAAACGAAAACCTGGTCCATTGATTCTATCCTACTGGAGCATTCTACGACTCCTTAACACAACGTTCAGTACAATATCGCGAACCTGAGTTCAACGCACCAGTTTCAACTCTCCTTTCCTAGGTCTTATGATATGTCTTCGACTTCTTCCGCATAACAACCTACACGAGCATATCCTTTCCAAACGAACTTCTCAATTCATCTTTTAAACATCAAAATTATAGACTTATGGGCTTATAGCTAACCTGTATCATATTGCTGCCTCCAACGAAACTGGTCACTAAGGCGAAAGCGAAAAAGTTCTGAAATCTGGATCTTCCAGACCTGGATTGCTCCCGGGTTCCGGGTGAACGTTTCTTTTGAGAACTTTTTAAGGCCCTACGATCGTCCGTATCACTCCAACCGGTGAAACACACACTATTTGCGCAAGATCCCTGGCGGGCGCCAGATCACCAACACCAACACCCACAAAAGGCGATCAACCCCGGTGAGGGTGACTTTCGAAACGGCGTTGCAAGGCACCTTTTACAAGTTCACGTTTGGCCTAATGGGCAACAAATGACATGCGGCGGGCCGAAAGAACCACCGTAGGGTACTGACTCCGGGCCGGCACGCTGGTGGGAGGCACACAGCACGCAGCAACACCACCACCACAGAGAGAGAGAGAGAGCGCGTGCGCGATTGGTAAACTCGCGAAAAGACGACGACGACGACGGCTGAAGCTCCCCTCTGAAGGAGCGCGCGCTACACTAGATCTACTAACCGCACCAGATCGGCAACTGTGGGTCGCTGCACGGGCCGGCAAGCGTTTTATACGACCACCCGTGAACGGTTGGCCAGCAAGCAATCATGCCATCCTCGCGGTCGCGGAGTGATCCTGTGCAACAGCACTCCCTTAATCTGCTGGCGATACCCACCGCCGCGATGATGACGGTTGCGCCACGCCGTACGTACCTTCGTTTCGCGTAACAGCTCGCTCTCACCTCGGTAGGGCGGTGCTGGGAGTCTGCCTACCTCCACCCACCACCGATGATAATGCGGGGCCGCGCCGGGGCCACTACGATGATATGTCGACGAACTGACCGTTCGATAGGAACTGCACGAACTTCGTTACCCCCGTTACCCATCGAGGGGCTGCCACCAGCGGAAGCGGTAACTCCAGGACAAACAAAAAAGACAGGCGCCAAAACCAAAAGGGCAGCGGGTCACTACAAACGGCGCTAGAATCGAAGGCGCAGTGATGCATTTTAATAACTCACGCTCCGCTCCCCGTGTGATCGACGTCGCTGGACGAGCGCCAATTCATTTGAATGGTAAATCGACAGAGTTAATTGCGTGCCGATAGCTAATTTCTTATCGAGCGGTGTTTTTTATCGACTTTCGTGAGTAAACAATCTTGCGTGTGGATGTTTTCATTACTAGCGGCGTTACTGCAGTCGAACGTATAAGCCCGGTTTCGTTGTTATTGAAAAAATAACCCCGATAAGGAAGTGAGTACTGTGGTAGCGATCGCGGACTACAAAGCCGGAGCTATCGTGTCACGAATAACACCTGTACTAAGGTGAAGGCGGATGGGGACGTGGCTGGAAGACGACGCAGGCTATTGATTCCTTTCCAGTTCAGTGTCGCTTTATTTGAACACATTTTCTATCTCCAACAACGGTTCCCGCTTGTACTGCGTACGTCAAGAGTTGCTAAATAAACACTCTTTTGTACTATTGGATCGCACGAAATTTGTTGTTCAAGAGACATCTCGGAATAGCGTTGGAAATGTGTTATCTAAGCTAATGATCAATATTTTGGAATGCATGAAATAATGTATCATAATATCGTTGTAATAGTAATAAATAAAATGCTTTGTGAACACAGAGATACCTATTATGGACTCTATAAACAATTGTACTACTTTTCCATGGGGACTATCAATCTTTCCAAACAATGATGGATCTTTTCTTACTGTCATTACATGCAACAAGCGTTTGTTTTAGATACAGACGTTTATTGATGTGTTTATTGAGCTCCCAGCTGCACTTGGCAAGTGAATAAACGCACAATACAGTGCACAGTGTGATCCGAGTGTGCTTTAACAACCTTAACGGACAGTACAGTTCCCGAGTAACGCGGGAGATGCACTACGAAGACATCCCTGTAACTCTTATATCACAAAACGGCAACATTATTGAAAAAAGAGCCTCAAGTGAGTACAAACTGATAGTAGCAAATAAAACAATAAATGTTCGAAAGGCTATAGCTAGTAGTTTGCTTCATTTTGCCTTTTAAACTGAAAATATCGTGAAAATATCATATGGTTAGTATGCTTAAACGACGATGACAATTTGATTCTGTAGTGATCTCGTATTCCGCATGACTTGTGTATAGTGCATCTCGGGGACCTATGGCCAAGGTTAACCCCAGGCCATTTCTAGCTTCCCTGATAGTATTGATATTATCGGTAGCTGGATAGTCACGTCCTGCCTACAACAGGATCTGACAAACAGGATCTGGTGTTTGACACACTATACAAAAAACGCTGCTATTCTAGTGGACACTCCTGCGTCCATTCGTAAATGGTTGGTCTTACACACCCCCGGATGTGTGTTCAAATCTCATCTGGACCGTCCGCGCCTAGTATGCAGGACTTGTCTATCCATCACAGGGTATATATACTCAAGTCAGATCAGAAATCAGAGAAGGACATATGCTACAATTGGTTACCGCTAAACTAACGAAGAAGAAGGAAATGTGCATACACCTTTTGACAGTAAAATGATCATGTCAATTTGTTCAAGCAATTTGGAGGAGCTAATTGTATCGGAATTGAAAAATGCTGGAATTGAAGAGAATTATTTTTTCTAATTTATTACAGAATTCGCAAATCACGTGTTCGCCTGTTCAAAACTCATCTCTGCAGATCCGGTTGAGGAACACCGTGCAGGTCTACAGCGTAGACATTTAAAAGGTCAGGTCTTATCATGGTACCTCCGGTAGAAGAAAAAAAAATCTGTCCAGACTTATACCCGTCAACACAGCTGATAGTAAACTAGCTGTTTTTATTGCATTTCATGGAGTCATCTTCTGTTTTCGACGCTCATCAGTATGCTATTCACGTTCGCATCCTTGGGCCGCAGAGCCAAATCG
>KZ072783.1:36180-54940 GCA_002091845.1 Anopheles cracens | reverse complement strand
CCGGTGGGTTCGTTCCGGTACCTCCGCAAGCAGGGCACGAACCTGTCCAACCTGGGCCAGAATGAAGACTCGATGAGCTCAACCGTGGTCGAGAGCAGCTTCTTCCAGGCGGGTGAAAACGACGAGGAGGCGAGGCGCCGCCGGCTCGAGAAAGCGCTCGGCACGATCGAAACGCACCTCGGTCGACCGTTCGTGGATCCGTTCAACGGGGAACTGTGCCGGGCGTTCCTGACGAAGGTGGACTTCCCGTCGCGCAGTCGGGCCGAGCAGGGCGACGCATATCGGTTGTCCAATGCGAACCTGCCGAAGCTCGTCAAAGGCCAGACGACGAATCTGGGCGGGACGGCGTACAGCATCGAGAAGGAGGTCGGGCGCGGTTCATACGGGTCCGTCTTCCGAGCGATCAACACCCAAAGCGGGTCGGTGGTGGCGATCAAGTACCAGAAGCCGGCCAACACTTGGGAGCTGTACATCTGCACGGAGGTGAAAAAACGACTGACTAATGTTAATATGGTAAGTGGTGCTTGTTTGTTTTTTACCATGTTTTTCTTCGTATTGGTGTTTACCGGTTGTTGTTTCCGATCGGTCTTTGGTGCCGCAAGCGCCACACAAAATCTACGATGATCCATTCAAATAATTATTTTTTCAATTCAATTCAATATTATCGGCCACGATGTGCATAGTTAGAATCTATTCGATTTCAATTAATTGTTTCCGACCGTAAACTGTGAATGATCCAGAGCTCGTTTTTTTCGGTAATAGATGCCGGCTTAAGTAATTTAAAAAAATCCATTCAAATATCATTTATTTGAGGTTGGAGTGAAATGTGTTTCAGATTTAATACTTTAAATTCAATTTCCAATGTCCTGTTCGTTTTATTCAAAATTCGTAAATACGGGTGTAAAAAATTGTATAAATAATCATCTAGCGTAAAAGGAAGCTATATATCCGTAACCTTTTAATCCGTACTTAGAACTATCATACTTACGCTACGATCAAATCATTAAATTATTTATTTCCGAAGCATGAAGACAATAGTTATCAACTTTTTTATGCTTTGAAAGTTAAACTATTTTTTTTGCGACCGTAAGATCGATGCAAGCGTTCAGTATAAGTCCTATGACATTGATTACAGAGGTTACTCTCTATTGTGAAACCGGATTTAATATTATAATTGTACACAATGCAATAGAAAAAAAAACAATGTAAATTATTTTTTTAAAATTCTAATATTTCTGTTCATGAATAAAAATCGCGTGTTTTTATTTATCATTTTAGCTGCCGGGTTTCATGGACATCAGTGCGGCGGTGATCGCGCCAAACGCGAGTGTTCTGGTGTCGGAGTTTTCACAGTACGGTTCCTTACTTGACATCAACAACAAAATTCGGACGGCGGCGACCAGAAAGGTAACGGAGACCGTCGTCGTCATTCTTGTGTGTGTTTGCGCTCTAACGCTTTGCTTCTTTTCTTCGTACCACTAGGTGATGCATGAATCTCTCGTGATGCACTTCAGCTGTCAGATACTGTCGATCGTAGAGTATCTGCACGCTTGCAATATTATCCACGCAGACATTAAGCCGGACAACTTTCTACTGATGAAAATGTGAGTCATTCGTATGGCATCTATCTTCAGCATTCATATATGACGTATTTTGTATGACCTCAATCGCTTTTCTCCAGACCATCGCGCGATCTCGAGGAGCCCACGCTGAGGTTGATCGATTTCGGTTGTGCCATCGATATGAACTTTTTCGAACCAAAGCGCCAGTTTAAGAAGGTATGTTACGGCGCGTGCTTTGTTTGATGTCGAAGACGTACGTATTGGTCTGCTCCTCACACTTTCTTCTTTCCATTTTTTTTCAGGTCATCCAAACGGATGGATTCACGTGCATTGAGATGCAAGAGGGACGACCGTGGTCTTTCCAGACCGATCTGTTCTGTGTGGCCGGCACGATCCACGTGATGCTGTTCTCCCCCGTTCATTTTCTACAAGATAATGTAGCATCCCGTTCATTACCCTTTTCGTGTGGTTTAGGTATCTGAAAAAACACGTCTGGACGGAGGTGTTCCAGAAGCTGCTGAACATCAAGGACATCGATCACATGCCGAGCCTGCCCGATCTCAGACGGCTGATCAACGAGGAGGCGTACAAGATGGACTCCGAGCTGGCGACGCACATACGGTCGCTTTCGAACCTGCTGAAAAGCCGATAGGGGTGGGCCGCGATCTTCGCTTTCTCGCTTGTGCTACCAGCGGGTGCTCAGGTGCTTTGGTGCCAGGTGTGGCGATCTGTTAGAAAGCTACAATTGTACAGTACTGTAGGTGAGTTGAGTGGGCATTGGTGCATCTGTTTCAGCCCGAAGCTCCCGGCGCGAGTTGATGCATCGGGGTTCCTACCGCGGTAGGAGCTAACCGCGTGTTTCTAGAGAGTTTTTCGAAGCACAGTGCTTTGCGTTTGATGAATGGTGTATTCCAAAGATTAATTTGATTTATTTAGCTCCCTCATCCCAGTCATGGTGGTTTTTACAGGTCCGACTTGTAATACCAAGCCTAGGCTGCGTTCTGTACATAGACAACGCGTCCGACGACTCCCACCCGCGTCCTCAGGTCCTGGTGGGAGTGGGTCTTTGATGCGGCCTATTTATCGCATGGTTATCCTTCGTTTCGTTTCGTAATCAGAACTTTCGTTTCCTTAGCTAAATTTATTGAAACACTCTTAACCAGCCGACCGAACTCGATTTCCTAGCCAAATCCAACAAACCGAAATGAAACAGATGAATTATATTTGAATTACGTTCAACAGTGTGGACGGATCGGCCACCGCACAACAACACCTTTCTTTACTTTCTGTGTGCGTTCTAGCGACTATTCGGGGCCTATTCCGATCGGATCGAAAAGTTGTTCGATCGTAAAACGGAAAAGTTGTGGACCCAAAAATTTTGCTTAGTTTTCGGCCAAGCGTGGAGGTTCGTAGCTTTTGCGACTTTACGATCGGAAAAGGTTTTCCACGCCAATTAGGAATGAGGCATTATTATTCGCTATTAGAGTTTTTTTTAGTGCAGTTGTATATAATTTACACGTTGCTAGCAGCACTAGCTGCTGCGCTAGATAACATTGTGTGAAGCAACAAGCTACAAAAGTAGAAGCAAATAGCAGAGCCTAGACTGAACGTGTAGACATCTCTCTGCCATCTCTCCCATCTGTGGATGCAGGCGTATGTACGCGAATCCTTTGCAAGTGTGTATATCGAATCGTTTGTGTTGAATGTGTGTATGTGTGTATGTATGTGTTGGGTGTAAAAAAACCTTTGTTGCAGGGAAAATGAGAGAGAGAGAGTGCAGCGCGCAGTCCGCCGTGTTTTTGTACTTGGCCGCCTCCAGGCCCTGCATGCGCGTCTTCACCACGTCGATCGGCGTGTTGCCGAAGACGGAGGCAGCACCGGCGACGGCACCGAACGCACCGACCACCATCTTCGGTACCGGCTTGGACGGATCGTCACCCTTGTACATGTCCTTCAGCGTCTCCATCACGTAGAACCGGATGGCCTGATTCGAGCCCTGCTTTAGGATGGTCGCCGTCAGACCCTTGTACACACCGGACAGTCCCTCCTGTCGCACGATCATGCCAACACCGTGGAAGAAGCCCTTGTACTTCGGCGTCGCACTGCGCTGATCGTTGATGAACTTCACCTTCACCGTCTCCATCGGTGTGACGGCGAGGATTGCCTCGGCCACACCGGCACCCAAGCCGGCCAGCAGTTTCCCGGACGTGCTCAGCTGTCCGTTCGTGTCCATCAGCCGCCCCTTCAGGCTCTCGAATGCGCCAAAGCTGCAAAGAACAACAAGCTCCAATAAGAACGCGACACCGCCAGCAGAAATGCGCAATGCACTGCACACACTCACCGGACGGCCGATTTCGGGATGGAACCGTACAGCAGCACGCTCAGACCACGGTACAGGCTGGCGGTAGCACACACCACCGCACCTCCTGGCTAAAAGCGGCTCAACAAAACTAAATCGGACTTGCTGTTTTACAGATAATACCTTATCAGATTGTTTTCTTTTTTGATGTGGTTCTTTCTCCTTTGAGGATCGTTCCCATAGAGTGCCCACTTGCTAACGCACTTCCCCAAAGCTAGAAAGATCGTGCAACAGGTGTAAAAGGCGAGGTTACTAACTGCGCGAGAGGTATGTTTCCTTTGCTACTAAAACGTCCTCTTAACAGCTGTGTTGGGTGTAGAGTAGGCGTTGCTCTCCTACGTGGCCTTTGTGTATGTGCTTGTCAAAAAACTAGTACGTGCACTGTTAGCTCTAAACACGTATAACACACGAATCATTTGCGCGTCTAAGAGGAAACGAACCAGATCTACCAACGCTGATGGCTGTCTCTCATCTTACTATCCACTAAAATCCCTGAATGTACTCCGGAATGTCGTGCCGTTTGTCCCTCGGTCCCTGGTTTCCCCACCCGGTCGGTGAATTCTTTTGTAAATCGAATGTACATTCCGTGCTCGTAGCCGCGTGCCTCATCGGGCCTAGCGCCAGAACTTGTTGAACAGATCCATGAACGAGTCGTAGATCATGAACGTGATCGCGACGTCCAGACAGACGCGGCTCAGTCGCGGCACGGTTCCCTTGTAGAACGCCATCGGGCCCTCGTTCTTCCAGATCTGCAGCGCGCAGTCCGCCGTGTTTTTGTACTTGGCCGCCTCCAGGCCCTGCATGCGCGTCTTCACCACGTCGATCGGCGTGTTGCCGAAGACGGAGGCAGCACCGGCGACGGCACCGAACGCACCGACCACCATCTTCGGTACCGGCTTGGACGGATCGTCACCCTTGTACATGTCCTTCAGCGTCTCCATCACGTAGAACCGGATGGCCTGATTCGAGCCCTGCTTTAGGATGGTCGCCGTCAGACCCTTGTACACACCGGACAGTCCCTCCTGTCGCACGATCATGCCAACACCGTGGAAGAAGCCCTTGTACTTCGGCGTCGCACTGCGCTGATCGTTGATGAACTTCACCTTCACCGTCTCCATCGGTGTGACGGCGAGGATTGCCTCGGCCACACCGGCACCCAAGCCGGCCAGCAGTTTCCCGGACGTGCTCAGCTGTCCGTTCGTGTCCATCAGCCGCCCCTTCAGGCTCTCGAATGCGCCAAAGCTGCAAAGAACAACAAGCTCCAATAAGAACGACTAAGCGTAACCATTAAAGTACGTATGCTCCCGATGAAGGTTGATCGTGGTTTTCTTTTTGGCTTGGAACGGTTTCCGTTCTCGGTGTTTTTTTTTCTTTTGGCGGTAGCACACACCACCGCACCTCCTGGCTAAAAGCGGCTCAACAAAACTAAATCGGACTTGCTGTTTTACAGATAATGCCTTATCAGATTGTTTTCTTTTTTGATGTGGTTCTTTCTCCTTTGAGGATCGTTCCCATATAGTGCCCACTTGCTAACGCACTTCCCCAAAGCTAGAAAGATCGTGCAACAGGTGTAAAAGGCGAGGTTACTAACTGCGCGAGCAGCACTAGCTGCTGCGCTAGATAACATTGTGTGAAGCAACAAGCTACAAAAGTAGAAGCAAATAGCAGAGCCTAGACTGAACGTGTAGACATCTCTCTGCCATCTCTCCCATCTGTGGATGCAGGCGTATGTACGCGAATCCTTTGCAAGTGTGTATATCGAATCGTTTGTGTTGAATGTGTGTATGTGTGTATGTATGTGTTGGGTGTAAAAAAACCTTTGTTGCAGGGAAAATGAGAGAGAGAGAGCGATATAAGATGCCGTAGACAAGAAGCACATGCAACGCTGTATACTACAGTATGATTAAGCTCACACTGGAATGAAGTTTAGGAACATATAAAAAGGATGCATAAAACACACACACACACGAGTGATACTGTTGTGTAGTAACGAAAAAAAGGAAACAAAACTACAAAAAAACTACAAATAGAACGTATATGAAAGACCGACGACGAAGGAAGAGGGAGATCTAAAGAGAGGGAGAGATCGAGAGAGTTGAGCAAATAAATGGAACAAAAACAGTGAAAAAAGAAGTGTATCGCGCGAATTTGGTCCAATGTTTCCGAAAGAATGACCCAAGTCGGCTTATTTGTGGTAAGTTTACGTCACCCGTAATGACAACAGTAATCTTTATTCCTGCCATCTCCTTTACAGTCTAACACACACACGCGCGCACATGCATCTTGCCGCCGCTACAAGTACAACGTCCTAAGGTTAAACGCGCTACAACGATGTATACAGGTATGTGTATAGTTATAAGTGTATATAAATACGAGTCAGGAATTGGGTCGATTTCTTCGGCGCACCTCAGAAAAAGCCACCATCAGCAGCAACAGATAGAGATAGAGGAATGATAAACGAAAGCACGCCCAGAAGCTCGTTGGAAAGCGATTGTTTTTCCAGCACAAAGCAAAGATGCACTTTTGCACGGGTTAGTCCCATCAGTTACGAAATAGTTTAGCAGAAGAGAACGAGAACAAAACAAAACTTAAAGTACGGAATGTGTGCACTAAGCGTAACCATTAAAGTACGTATGCTCCCGATGAAGGTTGATCGTGGTTTTCTTTTTGGCTTGGAACGGTTTCCGTTCTCGGTGTTTTTTTTTCTTTTGGCGGTAGCACACACCACCGCACCTCCTGGCTAAAAGCGGCTCAACAAAACTAAATCGGACTTGCTGTTTTACAGATAATACCTTATCAGATTGTTTTCTTTTTTGATGTGGTTCTTTCTCCTTTGAGGATCGTTCCCATATAGTGCCCACTTGCTAACGCACTTCCCCAAAGCTAGAAAGATCGTGCAACAGGTGTAAAAGGCGAGGTTACTAACTGCGCGAGAGGTATGTTTCCTTTGCTACTAAAACGTCCTCTTAACAGCTGTGTTGGGTGTAGAGTAGGCGTTGCTCTCCTACGTGGCCTTTGTGTATGTGCTTGTCAAAAAACTAGTACGTGCACTGTTAGCTCTAAACACGTATAACACACGAATCATTTGCGCGTCTAAGAGGAAACGAACCAGATCTACCAACGCTGATGGCTGTCTCTCATCTTACTATCCACTAAAATCCCTGAATGTACTCCGGAATGTCGTGCCGTTTGTCCCTCGGTCCCTGGTTTCCCCACCCGGTCGGTGAATTCTTTTGTAAATCGAATGTACATTCCGTGCTCGTAGCCGCGTGCCTCATCGGGCCTAGCGCCAGAACTTGTTGAACAGATCCATGAACGAGTCGTAGATCATGAACGTGATCGCGACGTCCAGACAGACGCGGCTCAGTCGCGGCACGGTTCCCTTGTAGAACGCCATCGGGCCCTCGTTCTTCCAGATCTGCAGCGCGCAGTCCGCCGTGTTTTTGTACTTGGCCGCCTCCAGGCCCTGCATGCGCGTCTTCACCACGTCGATCGGCGTGTTGCCGAAGACGGAGGCAGCACCGGCGACGGCACCGAACGCACCGACCACCATCTTCGGTACCGGCTTGGACGGATCGTCACCCTTGTACATGTCCTTCAGCGTCTCCATCACGTAGAACCGGATGGCCTGATTCGAGCCCTGCTTTAGGATGGTCGCCGTCAGACCCTTGTACACACCGGACAGTCCCTCCTGTCGCACGATCATGCCAACACCGTGGAAGAAGCCCTTGTACTTCGGCGTCGCACTGCGCTGATCGTTGATGAACTTCACCTTCACCGTCTCCATCGGTGTGACGGCGAGGATTGCCTCGGCCACACCGGCACCCAAGCCGGCCAGCAGTTTCCCGGACGTGCTCAGCTGTCCGTTCGTGTCCATCAGCCGCCCCTTCAGGCTCTCGAATGCGCCAAAGCTGCAAAGAACAACAAGCTCCAATAAGAACGAGACACCTCCAGCAGACGTTCGCAATGCACTGCACACACTCACCGGACGGCCGATTTCGGGATGGAACCGTACAGCAGCACGCTCAGACCACGGTACAGGCCCAGCACACCGTTCGTCTTGACCGTCTTCTTCACGCAGTCCATGATGCCGTTGTACTGCTTGGTCGCTCCCTTCTCGTCCAGCTGCAGCTGCGTCTTCACGTACTCGGTCGGGAAGGTGATGCAAATCTCGATGCCACCGGTTATGCCGCCCGCGACGATACCTTTCAGCCCCTTGGCGCCGGGTGCCGCGGCCGCCGCACCACTCTGCTCCATCCACGGCCGACCACCGAACGGGTTGCGGAAATGACTAGTTTTGCGGTTCGGTTGGCCACCGAATGCCGACAGCATCCCTAACCGATCCATCCTGGACGGCTGTAGCGGGTTGAAACCTAACCTTCACTGAAGTATCACAAACACGGCTGCTGGTACGGCCGGTGCGTAGTATGGCAGTATAGGTGCGATATGAAGTGATTCCTTGTTGCGTCGTTTCGTTGTGCGAGTGTGTCTAAAGCGAGAAAAAGCAGAGTAGCGGTTACATGTTTGACACTTTTGTTTGTCGTTTGTATTTAACGGCTGCGAGTCTCGCTGGCATACACCAATCGCTATGGAAACTCCAAGTCCCACTTTTTGTATTACGTACAGTGTCAAGGCAGTCTTGGATCTCCAGAGCACAGATGCCATGTTTTTTTTAACTATTGTTCAGTAAAATTAGAGACATAGACATCTTTGGTCAGTGTTAAACAAAAACTATCAGATTAAAAATGTATATTTGAAGGGAAAATCAAATAGCCAAATCAAGGTTATTCCAAATTGTTGGCAAGCTAGGAGACTCTGCAAAGTTATGCTCGGTAATGCAGTACACAAGCTGAGTGTGATTGTAAGTGATTATTACAAGCAGGTCACTCATAGAAAGACAACAATATTGACTCCATTGCCACCCCAATACAACAGCATGGTAAATACTATGTATGCAAGTATTTACTATGTTTAAGTATGAGGCTTCCACGGTTCTCTCATCGTACGGAATGGATATAAATGATGCAAACGCGCAATGAATAATTCTAAAAGCTGTCTGGTCGATCAGAAAGGTTGAAAGGTAAGACCTACCTATACGATCAGTAAACGATCAGTAAAAAGATCGATATTGATTGGTTTTTGACTATTTTATTTTTCCTACAGATCTTTTGCGGTTGGAACATAATTATCGCAATACTTATGTGAACCCTTAAAAAATGAGTTTAACAGCTGGGAAGATAACTGCTTATCGTGTATCATTCATTATCAGGTTAGTGATATTAGTTACTATTTTCTCTTAAGATGTATTATTATTGTTTAAGTTAAGTTATCTACGGGATTTGATGCTGTTCGTCCAATAAACACATGATCTCTACCTTGCTGACCCCTGACTTTGACTGTGAATGTCCAGACTGGTACAAGGTCCAGGAAATCTATAAATACCATCCCCAACGTGAACTTTGTTCTCTGAATAGAGAATTACATGAGGAGTTGAAAAAACGCTAGCTCAAAGGCAACTTCATTGTGAACCTAAAGCGAATGAATAAACCAACATGGCACACATAAACAGTGTCACTCAGCAAGGGCACGGCCGTGTTGTTTGCGGTATTGAGCCCAAGTAAACGAGAAAAATGTAATCCGCTCTCGCATTCCGCGACTGCTTCTAGACAGCGGATGCCTTCTTCGAACTAGCGCCATATCGGTTGGCGACGACAACCATCGCCCTAGTCGCCAAAAAAGTCGTCTGCATTTTGTTTTCCCTCCGTATCATGCACTGAGTACAGTACACAGACGACACTTGCACATGTGCTTGTGTGTTTAGCGCTGCAATCACAAACAAATGTGTGTTCCAACGTTTCGCGCGCCGCTGTAGTTATGTCGCATGACTGGACATAATTCTGCCACCCAAACGTGCGACACACTCGCACATACGCACACCCGGGACCCACGATCGGATGATGCGCAAGAAGGGGGAGAATCCAATCGCAACCCTTGCTCGCCACCACCAGCCCATCGCCACCACAGTTTCGCCCATCGAGCCCGCGTACTGAGACAGATGCGTGTTATCGCAACTTCATGCAGCCGTTGTCTAGCAACAGAAGCGGGCTGGCGGAAGCTTGCCGGCATTTAGCGATACTCTGTCAAGTACCATGACAGTATCATAGAGTCAGGTATAAGTTATCAGCATACACATACAAACGCACACACGAACAGCAAATAACACCTGAAAATACCTCCTTAATGAACTTTCACATACTGCAGCAAGCACAGACACTGGCGGGGCGCCTTTTAAATGTGTAGCAACTTTGTCCAAACTGGGTTCACCGAGTTTTGCTGCACCCATAGATTGCTTGGACCGGTTTCCCGTGCGTGTGTGTCCGTTGCTATGGCACTACCCAACGTGAACTGCAATTGGCGAAAACGAAAAGTCAATCAACTGGCGCACCCTTGAACTTGGGGCGTACCACTCCACCTCGCCGCCATTTGCCATTTGGCAGAAGGGGCCGGCCGAACGCAGACCGCCAAACATTCGCCAACGTTCCACGATGGTGGAAGGAATCATGCCACACTGCCCAAAATATCGAAACCGGTTTCCCGGTCCGGTCTAATTATATAATGTCCACCGGAGCATCGATAATGTAGTGTGCCGATGGGGAAAGTGGCACGACGTGGCCAGCCACGCAGGAATGGACCGGGAAGCCATGAGCGTGCCGATGCGACCAGACGATTATTGGTGCGACGATGGAAGTCGTTATCAGTGCTCGGAGGGATGTTGGTGCGGAGTGTGGAGTTGCAACCTGCAGGAAAAGGTCACACAACGACAGCTGAGAGTCATCCGGTGTAGCAAATGGGCTGATCTTCCAGTAACCTTGACTTGCACTTTTCACAGGCCCGCAAACACGCCGTTGCCAACGCGGAACAGGGAGAGGTCAATTCAAACAAACAAATTCATTCTTCCAAATGACCAGAACCCTCGTGTCTGCCATTCCAATGATCGTCTCTGACGTCATTCTGGAGATGGAGTTGGATGTTTCTTTTTTTTTCTCACTTCACCCAATTCTCACAACTTTATGCGCGCGCGCGCTTCGATTTGAAGCGACTCAACGTTGAACGTTGAACTGCTAGCCCAAGTAGGCACTGCGGCGGTTGTTGCACAAACGGCGCGTGTGAAAGAGTCAAAGAGGCCCGCGCATACTACACATTACGCAACACGTGAACAAGTTTCGGCCTTTCCCTGCACGGTTCGTGCTACCGTGACGCCACACTCGCACACACACACACACAAACCCACTCCAGTGGCACACTTTCACGTCCCCAGCGTCACCGCGTGAACCCCGGACGGTGTTCCAAAAACCCTCGGATGCGTTTTGGCGACTGTGTTGCGTCGCCAGTTTTTGACCCAACACTCCAGGCACCCGGGCGCACAAATCTGAGCCACAAACATCCGACACCAGTTTGGGGACCTGGTGGCTAGTAAGAGAGGACGGTACGCACCACCACCACTTCGCCAGCACGCCGTCCGGAGTGAACTGCGAGTTTGCGACGTCGACGACGGATGCGCGCGCGACCTGCTCGAAGTTTGTCGAGAAACTGAAACACCGCCCGGTCCGGCTGGAGTTCGCTCGCGAGTTTGCCGTGGTTGCGAAGAAGGCGGACGCTTTCGGGGGTTGAATGGATGGTGCCGTGAGCGAGGGGACAGGGTTGTGTTGCTTCATGCTGACATCAACCCTACCGATGTCCGTTCCGCGGTGCTTGTATTGGAGGGGTATGGCGCAAACGGATTTGTGCGTGGTAGGCACGTGCCAGACGCAGCGAAATCGCATGAGCGTTTTTTTTCTGAGCAGAGCCGATTCTTATTGGTTGGGGTTTTGTTTTGATTCCCTCCGTACGACCTTACGAGCTGGTGAGCGTTTACCGTGATACGTTCGTATGGGTGGCATTGGGCCTTTATGTTTTGCCTTTCGCCAACACACCAACACGAATGCCCACATACGCGTATCAGCATCTACATTATCTGTGTACAATGCGAAGTCAATCCAGTTGCAGAAGTACCGTATTTTTCCGTGGATAAGAGACCCCCATGTATAAGAGACCCCTTCAATTTTCATGCAAAATTTTTGGAAAAAAGTTTTTTGTAATGAACTCTTTATTCATTGTAAAAATCATTAAATTCTTCGTCACTAGCAGCAATAGTAATCAGTTCTTCTTCATCATCGTCAGATAAGTCACTCTGCTCAAAAATGACATTGTCCTCTCATCACTTGGGATTTAGATGGGAACAGTTGTGCCCTAAATAAGTTTTTCAAGAAAAGTCCAACAACAACACTGTTTGTGTTCTTATATTCTATTAAAATATTCCAGATTTTGGCAACGCTTATATGCGACATGTTTGAATGATATTTGCTGCAGCAAAAAAAGTGTACTGTTAGCTCGTATAAAAAATTGAGTTAAAGCACTTGGACTTGGGCACGTTGCCTTGTGACCATCTAGTAGGCAATTTTTTTCGTTTGAAACATTACTATCGTGTAAAATGTGAGTAGTATCAGATGTGGACAAACTTTTAAAATGCAGAACTATGACTCTCCGCATTGAGAATACAGAAAACACCGGTGTGCATCGTAATTTCATGCAATTTGATTGTATATGTGCGAAAGATCACCCTTGTAAAGCTTTTATCGTGCCGGTGGTCTAATCGATTTAATCTTATTCTATACAGTACATGATAAAATTAAATATTCAAATGACAAAAAAACAATAGTTACAGTGCATGTTGAACTAACTTCACAGAGTAAACTTCACACACGCACACTCATTGGTGTCAAATAACAAATATAATTATTCAATGAAATATTTGTACTAAAATTTGTACTAAAAAGATATTGAAACCAAAAGGCTCATGTTGTTCGTTGCCAAAACAACTGCTATTAATAAAAATATCTAAAACTAAAGTTCTGAAATTAGCATGAACGCAAATAAGATGGATAACGTTATTATAAAAAATGAAACGTAATAAGAAAACCCATATCCATGACACAAACCACTCCAGCATCCTTCAGCATGTGGGCATTTGTAGGGTTCCAAATATGAAAACAAACCACCGACCAAAACATTTGCCGCGCGCCTCTTTCTTCTGCTCTCGTCCATCTGTTTCTCTCGCTCACTCTCACTCTCTTTTCTCGCTTTCGCTGCTGCCAGTTTCTCTTTTTCTCTATCGATTTTCTCCACGTACCGCCTTATCGGGTGACGACGTATCCGTGCGTGTTTTCGCTACGAGAACCACTTCACCGTTTGGGTAAGGAGATATATTTGTATTGAGATGCAAACTTTACTCACCTAAGCAGAGCGCTACGAAATTCTTATCCACGTTGTGCTGCCACCATTTAAAATCGATATGCAGTTTTCGCAAACACCATTTCTTGGATGTTTTCGCACTCCTACGCACTTATTTCCTCAACTGGATTGTGTAGCAATCTCGCGCACCGACAGTTCCCTGCATCACTGGAAGATTATTGTCGTGTGTGCGGGATGACGGATCATTTCGCAAATGGCACTCTGTCGAACGACAAAACCTCTCCACACCGGCGGACCGGGATCCCACGTATTCGTTACTGGTAGCACTGAATTCGGTACTTATGTAATTTCTCCGGCAAAAGCCCAGCGTGTGGGTACGACTTCTCCATAGTCGAACGGCGCGGCGCTTCACGAGTGTGTATGTATACAACAGCAGCTATGCTCCCGGTGAAATTATGAGACGGGCGGGCTTCTAATAAACAACGGTTGGCACACGGCGCTATGTTTCATCCTTCGACATTTGTTAGTCGAAAGGCGGCCAATGGAGTTTGAGAGCAAAGCGTAGCATATTTTTTGTGTGTATTGTTTTTCACACAATATTTACCTAAAAACGCAATTAAAAACACACAATTAAAACAAATTACAAATAAGGAATTTTATTATGAACACTTTTTTTCTTGGCATTTTCCTTGTTTGGTGATGAAATTTGAATAATAATTACAATATTATGACCATTTCCACAGCCTTCGGTGTGCCCCTTCACGATTGAACGTTAAAAAATCATGTCACTTATACACTGTTCAAGAATGGATGAAATAGCTAAAAATAGCTTCCGGAAACAAAAGCAGACAAATCGCTCTAAAATAGAGTGGACAAAATTAGACTTCCTGAAGTAGTGAGTCTCATATAGTGCCTGGAAAACACCATATGCTTTACGAGCTTATTAATTTGGGTTTGCTAATTATCATGATTGTTGTTGTTGAAAATTTAGATTTATTCAACAATAACCCAACAATTCGTACATTTACGGCGCGTCTAGACGACCACTTTGGAGCTAGGGTCGCGCCGTTGTGAAAATTTACAACTCGGCGTCCTCCTGGGTTTGATAGCTTCCCGCGATAAGTTGTACTAAAACCATGTCAGTTTGACAGCTGTTTTATAACAAAATCGTAGCTCGCGGCTGGCGGCGCGAGCACCAAAGTGGTCGTCTAGACGCGCCGTTACCCTATTTTTCGAAACCAATAACGTTGCATCGGTCGTGACCACTTGCTGCTTTGTGTAAACTGTGCTTAATGAGAGAGCGGCGCCGCTTTGCACAGGCGATGATCGTACGATACAGATGACGTCATGCTGAACCAATCAATTTTATGCTACCAACATCATACCAACATAGTTAACACATTGCACTCATTACACAGTTTATTTCAGGGGAAGGAAATGAAGAAAACACAGGTGCGAATGCTATAGAACACCTGCGTACTGTTCTAAGAACTCATTTATATCACAAACAACCGTAATGCAATAAAAAACCAGGGTAGTTTTTGTATCGAAAGCCACTGATTGCACTTTTATCAATACTTAATATCATCAGTATCACTTTTTAATGAAAGTAAAAAATCCTTTCTTCCGTTGACCAACAGGTGTGATAGGATAATTCTCGCACTTTTCTTAACATTTTCTACTTTGGGGTCCGATAGGTCGAAGAACTAAAATGACGCACCATGCTTCTCAAAGGAGTATCAGAAATCGTTAAGAGTGAGTGTTTATTAAGCAACATATATGCGGATTTGGGGTCAATGTCTAACAAGATTGTAAAACTTAATCCACTTTGATGCACCACGGTGCGGCAAGGATTTCATCCACCCTGGCCTGGTATCAGCGAGTCGAAGCAGCAGATAATGGGCCTACGGAAGAGATACGACAGGAATCGCCCCTAATTTCCCCCTAACAACGGTCTACCGGTCCATTTGAACGGCCAAGCCCTGTTTCTTTATCGTCTCGCTATCAGCCGCCACTGAGCTTCGTCGAATTGTCGCTAGAGGGCGCATTCGCCGTGAATGATGAGCAAGCCGCCCAAGCGCATCTCTTTCTGTCGCATCTCGCATCTCGCTCTGGCACGGAGCAGAGTTGTGTGCGTGACCGCCGGCAGCGGAATAAAAAGGAAATCGCGCTCACTGTTGTTCAGTGCCGAACACATTGAGAGACGGACGTGCATCGTATTCCTCAGTTTCCCAAACTGATCGTTTTTGCAGTTTCACCTGTGTAAACCCACACCCTTTACATTCGCAATGGCTGTCTGGGAAGGAAAGAAGTACAAGATGGAGAAGTCGGAGGGATTCGATGACTACATGAAGGCTCTCGGTGAGTATTGTGTGCGAAATGTGCTCAGGGCCCGTGGGAAGCCGGTGTGAAATGCTGATAAGTGATTTGGAACCGTGTTTAGGGAGTTATATTACATTACGCGTTTGTTGAAGTCGTCAAGTTCAGTTCTATATTTAGCCTTATTTCATTGGCATTGTTTGGCACAACAATATTGCAAAAGCCGGCAGTGAGTGGGTCAGTGTAAAATCTAGATCACCTCACGCTGAGATGTATCGGATGCGGTGTTCTTCTGTCTCACTTTCGCCCCACCCCGCATATCCGTTTGCTCTCAGATGAAGGGGCTTGTCCGGCTTGTCCGGAAGCTCTCTCGCGTACGCACAACATCGTACGATACAATCGCGCGCGTTTGCACTGAAGGGTAGCCAACTAGAAAAAGAGGAACGTGGATCAGGGGGAGATTGAGCAAAGCACTCCTGATTAATTCTGCAAGTAAAACTACGAAGAAAAAACTCCTGGAATGTGGGACGAAGAATTCCCTCTCAAGTGACGCCCTGCTGTTTTTCGTTGGAATGGTTTTATATTTTTAAACTATCGTCTGATCGCGCAGATTCCTGTTGCTTTTTATTGCTGCAAACTGCATGCCACGATGCAGTTGAAGGAATCAGACCTGATTGCTCTGTCTCCTTCCATCCATCGAAATTTTCGCCACTGTTTTGCTTTATCACACACCGAGTTGATAGAGTAGCCGGCAGTTTTTTATGCTTTCCGGCCGGCACGACGATGCACTGATAGTGCTTCTCAAATGGACGCGATTGCCGTCACATACACACACGCGCACACGTCGATGGACAAATGTAGCAAAGAGAGAAAAGAACCGAGCATACCGAATACTCAGAGACAGGTCAACGGCCTTTCCGCCGGTACAAATGTGCACATGTATTGCGTAGATGTTTAACGATTGTCACTTTTCGTTTCCTCACAGTTGATAAGAAGAAGGGAGCGTGCGAACAGAAGCAAGAAGAAAGCGCGTCACCATCGCCAGTTTCATGGCGTACTTAGACCCGAAACGCATGAGCACTTTCTAATTGGACACAAACGTCAAAAAATCATGGTCCACGTGATGTTTACTGCTGACGTTATGTTATGGAGATAAAAGTAACAACTCAGCTAATTTCGCTGGACTCGAAATGACTCATGACGGTGGTGGTTTCCCAACCGATTTCAAAGGGTTTAATTATTGTAGGGAGGTATGTCAGTAGGGTTAATCTACTTCAAATCATTTACTTCCTGCGCCATGACGCATTTGAGTACCAGACAATCGCATCCGGAACGTCGGAACTCTTGCCAGACGATGTTTGCATGTTAGAAGGATGCCGTAATCGAATGATGTCCAGTGCATAACCTCTTATAAACTTCCCTTTCAACGATCGTTCGAGAGTATTGTGAGTCAATTAATATCCAATTGCTGCGGACGCTCTGTTGTTTGCGTTCCTTCTTTAGCATCTTTCGCTTCATGAACTCTATTACAGTGGAAGGCCTGGACAGACCTGTCCAGACAGAAGCTGACGAGTATTTTCTCATGCCACCCGAGGTGACACTTCTCCCGGTTGAACCCAGCGGAATCTCTGTTGCAGGCTTAAGAGGTTCAATTGGTTAAAGAAGAGGGCAGCATAATTGAATCAAGAACCCATTATATTATCCCATTTACACATTGGTTGTGGTCCGTAGAGGCAGCTGACAGTGACGTGCATGCACCCGGTTCTTATCTGCCCTGTGACCACATCAGTAACTGGCTGATGAACTTGATGTTGAGGTGTTGATTACCTGAAAGCTGAACGATAGATAGCAAAATGGATAATGGATCGTTTTCGACACCACCGAAGAAGCGAATGTGACCAACAGCTGATCGTTGATACACGATTAATGCGAAGGTAGTAAGAATTCGAACTCAAATTACATTAACGTAGCCGGTAACTCCACATTTGCGCAAATGAGTCATTATATTGACGCCATACGCGTCTAGCTTCATGTCATAATTTCCAACACTCCCAGTCGTTCCCGCTCTCGCCTCTTGCTACACCTTAACCTGTTGCTAACGATCCAGCCGAATCGACACGCGGACGATGTTTATTGCATAAGTTCGGTTCATTTGAGCGTCACTTGAAATTACCGGCAAAACAGAACGCCGTCGTGCGGCGTTTAGCTATGCTGTTTTTTATCGATTGCTAACCGACCTGGAATTAATGGCTTCGGTCGTCCGTTGAAACTTGCGATACGATAACAGCAGCAAAGTAAGAAGAAGCGATACGAAAACACGAAATTTAAAATGAAGTCATTCGAGAACCGACCACCAGCAGGAAAGAGGAAACCTTCGAAGGAACGATAAGGCAGGAGGATGCAAGTCGCTGTTTGATGGATTTATTTGACCGTAAACAGATAAGCGACGATAAGGGTAACTTTGCGTCTAACATAACCTCCGTCCGAAGCTTATAGGGACCGTGTATGTTCTAGGCGATTGTTGTTGGCTAAACTCACTTACGGTAGTCAGTATCTATAATCCATAAGAAAAAGCGCCCCCTTGGTGCTGGGTACTGTATTAATAAGTTTCACTTAATTCACATAATCGTCGAGCCATAGCCAACGGGAATATTGTGTGAAACCCTGGTTGCGTTCGAGATTACACTGACGAATGCCATATTTCGCACATTTGAACTTTAATCGGAGGAGGTTCCTTATCGGTTTGAACACACCAGTTGAGCCCCCGTGCGGTCAGATTAAAACAAATCATTATCGTCGTGATTGTGCTGTAAGAAACTGCAGCAGCACACACACACGGCATGAAACGAAGGTAAAGTGTAAACATGTTATCAAGGAAGTAAAAAGTGACGAGAAGAAGTTATGTAATGGTGCACAGAATATGTCTACTCATTTCTTTGGGTAATACTACCTATACTTGCGGAATTTGATCAATTAAATTGCCCATTTATGTATTGGAAATGCAACGGGGATTGATGATTGCATATGCTAAACATTACTTCCCCATGACAGGGCATAGGACGTGGAATAACTTCCAGTTTAGCATGGAACCTATTTATGCCACAAACGGTTGTCGTCTCTCAGTCTTCCGGAAAAGGAGCACTTGCTCCTCTTCGACCTTCCTCGTCTGGAACATCCATAAACTTCGCAGCTCATTGCACATGCAGCAACGGCGTTGTGTTGTGGTCAC
>KZ072781.1:59613-81067 GCA_002091845.1 Anopheles cracens | reverse complement strand
TTATAAAAATAGAGAATTATTTTTATTAGCAATTTAATTATTTTTATCAATAGTTTATATGTCCTCTTTCTGTCTTTAGAATCAGCTGCGCGAAATGCGAAGAAATGGACTAGTTTCCACTTTATTTTGCTGGTCACTGTATGCACCGCCGCCACAGGAACGTCAAAAAGTGCTTACACGGGAATGTAAACAAACTTTGTAAATGGTCGAAATTCGATCTAAACATCGTGTTTTGCCTTCACTTGTATTTTGAGATGCTCAAATGTGACTTACAAAACACAAATTTTTAATATTTATCCGCATTAAATGAACAACGCTTTCTTGTTGAGCTCATTTGTCCAGCCCTCGCAGCGGCGCATCCAAATTTCAACAGCTTCCAAAAACCGCCGCATGCGGCGCTCTTCTTAGCTGAAATCAGCTGTGTATTTCGTATTTTGCACTTCGAATGCGCGGTTGGGCGCAACACAACGCCGCTTCGGAGTGAGTATGCCGGTTGCTTCGAAAAGTGTGCACTATGTGTCACCGGCTGTGGTAAACCCTGTATAGCATGTGATTACTACAAAAGGCTTAGGTATAGTAACCAGACCGTGCAAATCATACTCTTGAATTTTATAAAAACTTTTACCGTGGAATGTGATTCATATCGCTCTATTCAATTTAGCAAAGCATTAATTATTGGAGAGCCATCTCTTCTAGGTAATTACAAATACTGAATAACTTTTTTTCAAAAGGATGCTGTTTTCACTTTTTCATTCCATTATCGCAACAGAAGAGAGTAAGGAAAACTAATCGCAAGGCCAGCTTCCTCCTCGCAAACGCAAAATGAAAACATCCCTTTAAAGGAGCACTTACTTCCATTGGCAAACCGGAGTGAGTGCCGTCAGAAACATTCACTAATTAAATTCAGGTAATTTTAATTCCACTTGTTAATTTATGACGAATTTGCCAGCTCTGTGTTTTAGTGTATGTGAGTGCTTGTGCGCCTACAGCAAAGTTTTCCTGGCACTGTGGGCGGGAGGGGAGTTCGGAAGTTTCGTTCTTTGTGTTTTGTGTGCTAGCTGGCCTGTTAGATTTCTCCCTCCGGAATGGGCGAGAAAGCGAAACGTGAAAAGTTGGGCCAGTGCCAACAACAAAGCGACAAGAAAACGGCCCAAAACAAACGAAGCTGCCCGTACCCGTAGGCCTAAAGGACACATTTCGCTCGCTGTTGATTTTTCCACCAGGTGGTTCCAGTGTGAGTGTGTGTTGTTTTCCTTTTTGTCGTCTCTTTTTCCATTAACTGTGATGCCGCGTTCCCTGTGATGGTGGTTTTAGCTTTTTTTCTCTTGTTTTAGGGAAAGTGTTTCTGTCGTTTGCAGTACGATTTCGAAGTTTTCCATCGGAGCTTTTGTTGTTCGGCTCTCACTGTCGGTCGGGTGTGTGTGTGTGCGCGCTTGTTTGTGCTCATTGTCCTTAAAACACCTGTTTCGTTTGCTTTTGTGTGGATGTTTATGTTGCCTTTTGATCAAGAAAGCAACCGACATACACCTTTTTGCGCCCGGGTTTGTACATTAATTACAGAGGAAAGCGAGCCTGTTCTAGCAACAGCGAACATTAGTAATTAGCTTAACCAAAATGAGATTCGACTGGAAATGTAATATTGCCCTAACAAAACGTTGCTGCTGGCGGCGTTTGTTCGGGATAAACTTGTTAGTCTGTAGCAATTAATGCAGTTACTTCGAAAGCGCGTACAGCGCCTGAAAAGTGGAATTTAAAAAAAGTGAAAAAAAAGTTTGAGGCTTGGAAAACAGCCCAATTAAATATTCCTTTTCTCAAGGACCTGGGTTCTTTTGAAAACAAAGTACAGATAGTGCCTCGCATTCAAAATGTCCCAAACTTGGAAGCTCTCCAATAGGCAGCCTAATTGAAGGAAAACATGTTTGAATTCCATTCAATTTCACCAATTTAAGTAAATTCAAGATACATCAATTATCTTTTCAACTTTTTTTTTGCAGTTTATTTGCAAAAAAGATAATTTATTTAAAATGGGAGACTGAATTGCATAAACTCTAACACAACCTTGTGATTATTGAAGGGTTTTTTAAAATGCTTTCGATGAAAATTGTAACACTCAATCTAAACACAATGCTCAACAACACAAAACATTCATAAATGATAATTTCGCAAGAAATAATTAATAACAATAAAATGGAAAGGTGCCGATAAGTTAACGGAGGTGAAAAATACCTAGCGATCAACAAACTCACCTCATTGTCGCGCGTGTTTTTCCACCGCTTCCACTTGGTGAAACCGGGCCGCCAGTACTCGAGTGCGTACGCCTCCGTAAACTCTCGGCCCTGGCCCTTCCCGAAGCGGCCCTGCGTTTTGATCGCGGTGACGACGTGCATTTTCTGTAGATCGATCTGCAGGTACTCCTTCAGCCCGCGGGAAACCATGTGCTTCGGACACCAGGCGCCTCCATTGTTGTCCACCTTTAATCTGCAAAAGGAAAGAGACTTCAGCCCGCGGGAAACCATGTGCTTCGGACACCAGGCGCCTCCATTGTTGTCCACCTTTAATCTGCAAAAGGAAAGAGAGTATGTGAGCGATGAAGCCGATTAATTTTCGTATAATGAGAGAGCGAGAGAGACAACGAGAGAAACCCCTTTTGTTACGGTGACGCATTTCGATGATTGAAATGTGCAAGCAAGGACGATAGGCTTATAACAGGAATTACTTGCCGAATTGAAACATCAAGGCCGCATACGCGAAGGTAAGACCAAAAGCACGCAACACAAAATGTGCTTTTTGTGCTTTCTTACTTTTCCGAACAATTTCCATACTTCCGCATTACGAAGACAAAAAAAAACCGAGCACTCTTCGCTTTCACGAGGGAACAAAAGTTATTTCACGTTAAAACAAAAGTTTCACCGTTTTCGAGAGTTTCGTCCGGGTGTTTGTCGAATGGAGCGGTATATTCGTGCTGGATATGTTTCTACGGTCGAGATTGTTTTTTGCTTCGTTTTCTCTTTTCGTTGTGAGGAATTTTTTTCGTCAAAGTCGCTTCAAATGGGGAATAGATTTTCAAGGATTTTTGTTCATTGCTCATCTTTTGTCGTAAGAATGTTTAATAATTGTACAAAGCCAAAGCTACCATATCACTCTTGAGTTTAAAAGATGCATAAACTATTGTTGTGAGTCGAGATGAAGAAAAAGAAACTTTATAATACTGTCCAACATAGATACAAATTTTTTCATAATTATTCATCCAACAATAACAGAAACGCTGATTAACATTATGTCTTTTAGTTATCATTCGACAATGTAAAATCATTTCTCACGCACATAATGCCTGAAACAGCTTGCAAAACATTCATTACCGTTGTGATAATTTTACAAGTCCGCCACACACAAAGCCTACCGACACCGTTCGACATTCAACAGGGTGAACAAATTTCTGTCCTGTCGTGCACCGTCGAACGATCTCGACAATCGACCCCCCCGCAGCGTTGTTACTGGCAAGCAGAAGAATCTTTCAAGGAGGCCTAATTCGTAATCGAAAAACAGTTGAAAAAGCCGTGCAACCGCCAAAGCGATGGCAACGATATCATGTCGTCGATTCCGGGCCACCCGCCACCCGCTGAGTTGCTGCTGGGGGGGTTTTCTTTTTCCTTCGTTCGTTCGTTCCAGTCCAAGGTCTCCCTCGGCTGGTCGGGGTGAGTCTTTCTAGCAGGCTTTTTCGCGTTTGTCGGCGCAACCGTGAACAAATTTATCGACCTTCGGAAAACTTTTTTCCCCGCACCGTCGTCACGCGGTTCTCGCCTGTGCTGGAATCGATAAGCGTGCTCCAGTTTGGGCGGGCGTTTGCTCCTTACGCCTAACAAATTCCGCCCGCTCGGAGGAGGAGAAACATAAGCACAACCACTCCTGCTGACAAACACGAAAATCGAACGCCACCGGCAGATTTGACAAAGAAAAAACGAAGCAAAAAGGGGACCTTTACATGAGGCGTGCTGCTTCTGCTGCAGCTGATCCGAGGAAAAGACGCGTTCGGCAGGAAAATTGCTACCTCTGGGACGTCTTCTTTCCTTTCTCCCCCCCCCCCACACCACCCCCTTCCCGACGCAGCAAGCCATGTACTTTAATTCATTGAATTTTTGCTCCGGACTTACAACAATAATTACTTTCCCGCCAGCCAGCCAGCAGCAGCAACTTCTGGCAACAAGTTTTCCGACCCCAAACCTCCGCGGCGTGGCCCGGGCGTGCGCGCAAGATAAATATGTGCATTTCGGTTCGAGAGGTTGTCTTGCGGCAAAACGTAAGCATTTTTACCTGCCCGGCAAAGTTTTGCCCACCACGCTAGACTCCTTCTTTTCAGGCCGCGGGCTGATTCGGTGTTGTTATGCGAAAGCAAACTTTCGTCGCAAGTCTTCGTCCAAATATGGTAGGCTGATTGAACGTGCTACCTCCCACCTTCATCGGGGGGTGGTTATCCCCCCCCCCCAAAGCGTCGCGGCAGCCATATTCATGTATTTTCATCATCACCCCGTGCCCGAACACATCCGGTGTGCCGCCGGAAAACTCGAAGCTCATTCGGGGGAAATGTTTATTGAAACCATTTTTCCGTTCCGGCTTTTCCATAATGCAACCACCGCCACACGCCGCCCACGCCGTGCGGAGAAAGCTCCATGCGGGTGGAACATGGAATGGATTTTCGAGCGCGCGCGCGAGCGGAAATGATAGGAGTGAAACAAAAATGGCAAAAGTTTGCGCACAACTTATGCACGTCGGCTTTTTCCGCTGAATCCGTGTCGCGTTCTGGTGTGGCAGGCAAATGGGGGAGGAATGAAAAACCCGTGACAAGTGAAACACACGCACACGCGCACACACAAATATTGTTCTTTTAGTGTTTTGCAATCCCGAAGTGGTTCTGAGCAACACGAACTGCCGGTTGGCTCTGTGGAGATGGTCGGTCAGCATAGGGCGGAAAGGAAAACTTTCGCGAAGAAAAGGGATTGTGTGCGATTTACGCGCCTTTTTGACAACCGAATTTTCCTAAGAAAAAGCACCCGAAAAGTTTCAACCCCACTCGGGCGCTTAGAATGACCGCGTGGTTTTTTTTTGCTGGTACGGCGGCCGGATCCTTTTTTTCAATTATTCATTCGGGGAGCGAAAAAATAAACAACGAAAACCACGACAAGCATGCCGTGATTTTGCCGGTTATCGACACCTACACGAGAGGCGAACCTTAATACTTCACAGCGATTGGGGTACGGGTTGGGTGGGGGATAATGGTTAATTGGTTAAATAAATAAGCTCCATCCAGGGCGGAAAACTTTGAAAGATGGAAAATCGAATCGAACCCCAGATACAGATGAAATTAAATGAATAAATTTAAACAAGGTACCATCAAGTGTGAATCGAAGGAGCCAAAACCAATGGAAGATAAAAGTACGGCACGCCGCAAACATGTTTTCTTATGTTAAATACTTACACTTAAAAGATAACTTATCTTTTTTTTCGAACAATTCGATTGTAAACATTCATAATAGGTAAACGTCAAATGTCATCTGACAGTAAGCAACCATGTATACGATCCATCATGTACCAACCCGAAAATGACAGATGTCAAAGAGGAAAAATAGATTGATTCACTTTGAGAAGCCAAGCTGAAAACACGTGTTGTGCCTTATGCCAGAAATTGGTAATAATTAGATAATATTACAAGTGCCTTATGTCCGAACTTTCGATAATATTACAAGTCTACACGATGTTAATTTTGAATTGAAAAGAACCTTATACGTATTTGTTTAACTTTCATCACTTTTAGTATTTTTTTTGTAAGATAACTCATAGTTATTATTTTACTCAACTATTTTAGATTGATAATTCATTCAATTGCAAATCCTACCCTTTTGTTGCTGTGCTCCACGGCTTACGTTGAACTAAGATAAGTTTGTCGAGTCGTGGGTTAGGGTGTCAGCAGATGCCGCGTGCTTCTCTTTTATTACCAAAAGAGAAAGAGAGTGATCCCCGCTCTGTCTTGCTTTTATATCGTTAACCTAACTTACAACTACTAACACTGACTCTAACGCTGAAGCTTAGTTTACTAACACGCTTACGCTTGCTATTCTCTACATGTTAACTACGTACAATTACTTACTAACTCTACTACACCAAAAGAAGCCATCGCCGAAGAGTAGTGATGGGCGTGATATTTCGCTTCCTAATTTTGCCAACAGAGGACGCCACAAGTTTATGGACGTGTAAAAAATGGCACATATCCTTGCTGTTATCGTTTAGATTACATTATATTATCATATTATGGGTTGCAATCCGTAACATTTATAATAACGAAGAAGAATACTGTTTTCATACTTTTCTACTTTTTACTTTTCTTTAATATAAAAATTGTGCGAAATAAAGATTTAATATTGATTAAATTATAACTATAAAATAGCCTTAAATTTAACTGACATCTATGGTCTGCAGCAACATAACGCTTTAACACCATCTATATTACGCAGTTGTCTTGAAATCCGATAGGAGAAATTATATTAAAACCCAATAATAGAATATTTAAAAGCAATAGCCAAAGATTATAAAGTGAAATTTAGAAAACTATATTTTATTATTCTCACAAGAGCGAGTGGTTTATCAGTCAAATATGTTAATTGATGTTTTCAAAAGCAATGTGACATTAAGAATACTGTCTAAGTATATCTTAGGGATGCAAATAATATTTACGATGCGCTTATAATGCTTTTTTACCCAATGTTTATTTATTATCTAGGGTTAACAAATTAGTTCTCAAATCTTTCTTGGCAGAAGATTTTTACTAGAGACGTTCCGCCTTGAGAGGTTCAAACAGAGCGAAGGAGAGAGATTATTTTTTCTACACGTCGCAAATGACATCCTCTAAAAATGTTACATTCCGGTCATCATATGTTAAGTTACGTCGTCCTTTCGTACAATCACCGTTCAGCGAAACGTGACAAACTTACTGCCATTAAAAATTCACCGAATTGTGCCGTAAAGCAATGTGATTAAATTTCCAAACACATTTGCTACAAATTGCTGCAACCATCATTGGCACATTACGTCGGAAGATTCCTGAACACGATACGTTAAATCGTGTACGTATCGATAAAGGATAGTTTTGCCATTGGGAGGGGAGGGAACGGTTGTTTGGCCGCGGAGGTACTCCCCCCGCAGAGACATTCCAGGTCCAGGAGATGTTCCATTCTTGTGCTCGCCTCGCTTCCATGCTTAGACGATCCAATCTCCCGTCCCAACTCCCATCCCAACTTCCAATCACCTATCTCTCCACCCCCCCTACGAAGCAGAATCACCGTTCCGAGGCAACATTCCGACTGCTGCACGTCCCGGTGGGAAAAATGTCTGATTGAAACGTGCGATAAACGTCTTGCAAGAAAATGTGATCTCTTTCGGCTTCGTTCCGTCGCTCCCTCGTGCTCGTGCACCAACAAACGAGGGTGTCAAAAACGACATAATAATGCCCGAACACGTTTGCATTGTTTAGCCATCATCATGCGACGGGGGTTCGGTGGGACAGGCGGGAGACAGGCCAGGACAATCTCGTTTTGTTCTCCCGATCGTCCGCCAAAAGCGGATCAATGTGTCCAACGTGGTGCCACCATCGGTGCTATCGATAGTGGTAGTGTTTGGCTTTTTCTCTCTGTCTCGCCGTCTTTGTTCTATCTCTTTTTTGCCCGTGGCCGCGCTTTTATGGGAACACATAATCCATCGGAACATCGGGACAACACAGCAGCAGCAGCAGCAGTGTGTTGCAGCGCGAATCGCGATTCGCAATCTTTATGCCGGCACGGAGAGTTTTTCTTTTATGTTTTAATTTGTCGCAATTCGATGCGGCGGGCTGCGGTTTGCTGATGCGAACGTGCCCGATCAGCGGTTTCATTTCTCACGTGCAGCGTGTGTGTATGTATGAAGCCGTAATGAAGCACAAGCAATGCAATGGTTTGCGATATGGAGCAACATAAAAATGAATATGTGCCGAATGAAGCCCGAATCGTGGCGGATAATAATCTTTTTTTTTCTGTCGTTGCACTCGCTATTGACGGCTTTCGAAGCCATTCGGAGCACGCGAAATCGACGGATCATACTATGGGGATCGTAGAAATTAAGTACGACGATGATGCTGAGGTAAGCCAATACACACCGATGGTGAGAAATGCGTTCGTTCGTGCCTCTTCGTCAGGATCGTAAAGGTTTAAGCTTTTATATAAAACTGAAATGTTTAAGGGAAGCGATAATATCCTTCACAAAACACTGGGAAAACCTTCATACTTATATCAAAGCAAAGCAAAATGAAACGACTCCCGAAACGATTAATTTCCTGTGACTGAACCCGGGCGACGCTTACAACTTCCGGCCCAAAATCTCCATCCGTTCGCCCTTTCTTATCGATTGTAATGCTGCGCGCACTCCACTACCTCGCAGACGGCGGTCCCAAAGAAAAGAAAAACTACTTCCTGTCGGCGACGTCGACGACGGCGGCGGCTTCGAAGAACTGCCTGGCAAATTCGACGAACACAAACAAATATGTCCCCACCGCCGTCGTGGTGGTGGTGAAAAATCGGAGCCCGTTGCGAGAAATGGTACCACCGATGCGGATGGGAGAACTTTTGATTATTTTCTGATTACTTTCCCCAATAAATCAGCAAGTGAACCGTGATTTTTGCCATTACCGCATGGCTCGTTTGTTTCTCGCGTCCTCGGGAAGGCTTGGAAGGACATGTGCGCATGGAACATTTGGGAAATTCTCCCGGCAGTGGCAGTTCAACTGATCAACTGAGGGAGACATGTGCTATTTATTTGGAAATTTGCGAGCTAGCTACACTTGGAGTTGAATTTTGTTATCTTAACAAGAATTGGAATCATTTGATCACCACTTGAAGTTTGGATGCTTTGGAAGATTGAAAACAGAGTCAAACATACATGTTTGAAGGATGTTTCAGAAGTAGCTTTGAACTAAAGTGGACTGATGTTATGACTTCTCAAGATTTTTGAAGAATGTCTTAGAACATTTTAATAAAAATTCAAAAGGATTTCTAGTTATTATCTGACTTCTGGAATTTCGGTCAACCATTCGAACAACAAATGTATGTACAAGCTGTAACGCTAGAACTACGTTAAAACTTCCTGCGGCGTTGATATATCTCCTCACTCAACTTCCCGTCAAACGACCTGCCACATTTAAGCTGAGCCAATAAACAATTTTTATAGATCACATTTAGCAGGCACCCGGTTTGATGGGAATTGATTTTCACGAATGTTTGTCCGTTCTCGGGCTACCCGAACTGTCGTTAAAATGCGAACTTTATAGACATCGCCCCGAACAAATCCGGCCCTGAACCCTGGCTGCAGATGGCATTTTGGGAAAATCTGTACCAAGTTAAATGAGCCCGAAATTATGAGCCCGACCCGAGGACACGGGACACGGGGGAACGGACGTGGCGAACGTGAAATTTATTCGAATCGCGTTCGAACTTTTCTCTTAATGTATTTCCTCTCGACCATTGCCACCTTGCGCCGTCGAGCTCGGTCCGCTTCCCCGGTAGGAGAGTTTTGCGGGGAAAAGTGTTTTCCCCAGCTCTAGCTGGGACTGGCGCGACGGTCTGCTTCGTGACTGTTGCTGCCACTCGCCCTGCTGCTGCTCTCCTCCTTCGTATCAGAAATCCGATCTACTGGCGCGACGGTCTGCTTCGTGACTGTTGCTGCCACTCGCCCTGCTGCTGCTCTCCTCCTTCGTATCAGAAATCCGATCGGGTAATTTTTTTCCTCCCAGGTTCTCGCTAAGGCTTGGGCCTGGGATTGGCTTTTCGAACGACACAATCCGAAGCCGAACACCGAGCTGAAGCTGAAGAAAGTGGGCACGCCTAATTCGAATCGTCCGAAGACGAAAATCTCTTCCCGCGAAACTGGATTACCTTAAAGAGCGCGGGAGATTTGTTTTTCGCCGAATCGGAAAACTGAAGAATTCGGTGATTTCATCGGAAGCGGCTTAGCCGAAAATTCGCCGTAACAGTCGCCCGTCGTTGGCGGTGGAGGACGGCCGGACGAGATTTATTTCCTTCCCTTCCCTTCCTACTTCCCTTTCTTCCACCCTCTTCGGTGGGGACAAATCGGAACCGAAATCTCGCTACATTACCGCCCCCCAAAAGTCGGATGATTAAGAGAAACAGTATTACGCTAATCTTGCGCTGTGCGCTTTGTGCCTCCCTAAATACTGGGCTCATTTAAAGGCTCGAGATTGTGTGCTCGTGTGTGTGTGTGTGTGTGTGTGTGTGTGAGGCTAATTTTTGGAAAGGCTGCCACCTATTGCTATCTCAAACTTCATAAAGCTTTTAAAGAGAAAGGAAGGTCCTGGATGTGTCCTTCCAGTCAGTGTGGAGGTTCACCTTATCAGGGCGGCCTCCTCTAGCCGATGGCCATTTCGTCCGTTCAACCATTACCGACAGCAGTTCATGGTTCAGTGGCGAACCGGCGGCGCCCCCAAAATGGTTGTCGTTTAATTTCCTTTCCCTTCGACGGACGCGCTTCCCCTTACACTGGCCCCATCCCCGTGGCGCGTTATAGTGCGCCGTAATAGTTGTCGGGAATGGCCGCACCACAACACCACGCGCGTTTGCCTAATGTCCTTCTCGTCCTCGTGGCGTTTTCATTTGATAACTATATAAATATGTATGAAGGAGCGTGGAGATGGAGGTCGCATTCGTGCCAGCGGCTACCCCCACGGGCACGTTAAGCGGAAAACACTGACCGGATATCCGTCCTTTCTGCTCGTCGGACCGAACTCTCTCCCCGGCAGAGCGCAGAGGAGGACGACGCAAACATTGCGACAAAGTGATTTGTTTCCCTGATCTCCGGCCCCAAAACCGTACACACCGGGTTTTGTTTCATTTTTCGTGGGCGATGGTGCGATGAAGGTTTTTTTTTGCTGGAACGGGTCTCTCTCTCTTCCCACAGCAAATGCGAAAGAACCTAATGCATACGCCACTATTGAATATTCATAAGGTTTACCGTGCGGAATCCGTTTGTTGGAATGCAGAAAACGCACACAGCAGCACCAGCGCGAGAGGGTTGCGCTGCTGTCACCAGAAATCAATTACTAAAGTTGCGCGTATGTACACACATGCGAGGGGTTTGAGCTGTCATTAGGGAGCGCTCATCCGATCCGCCGAGAGTAGCAGGATCGCATTGCACCCAACCACCCATCCCGCCCCATCCCAAATTCACTCATTGCGAGCGACTCTGGCAGACGAAAAAGTTCGCCCGTGTCTTCCCGAAACGACTCCCGTGGGTAAAGTTGCGACGTAACGAAGTTGGAATAAATGACAGCATAATCAGTGCAATAAAATTAAATCGTTGAACTTTGCACCCGGCTAGACGGCAGCTAGCCAGAGATGCTGGAGCAGAAAGAATCGTCCCGCAAACACATCATGACACGACGCCCGTGTGTTTATGTGTGAAAGGTCAAGATGGAGCCACCGGGTGTGCCTGTGCGGACGACATATTCGTGTAGCCAATGATGTAGCCACTTCACACTGCGAGAACATTTGTTTCTATGTGTCCAAAAATCCACCCGACTCCCCCAAGAAGAAGAAGAAGAAGTCGAAAGAAGATAAGAACACACCTACCACGCTGTCAGACGGCTCGACTTCTTGAACCATTAGACACTTGCAGCAGGTCACACAATGAGTTTGCTCTGCTTGGCTCCTTCCGGCGACAACTCGTCTTGTGCGCCACTCACTCGCTTTTGCTTCTGTCACCCAAACAAAACCGAGATGGACGGCATCTTGCGGGAGTGTCCAACGCCGAGAGTAGCATCAATTTGTGGACAGCCTCCACCGGAGGAAAGGTCGAAAGTCACCGTTCTCCCCCCTGAGGGCAGCTCATTTCTTTCTCGGCGCTTTTCCATACCGAGAACGGCACCACTTAAAGGTGCTGACGTCCGTCCGGCCAAGAAGGACACCGGGAACGACGAAGGCAAAAAAAAACACAGACGAACACTACACAAAACTACCCGCAGCATTATGCTACACGATTACAATAAATTCCGAGTGCGGAACGATTTTGGAGTGCAGCCAAAGGGCAACTACGGCTGAACCATCTCCCTCCCCGAAAGGACTTGGCTTTTCTTGGCGCTGACCCTCGCTCTCACTAGCACCGCAGACAGATTCTTGAGCCGAACGAAACGCCAAAGGGCCACGGAGGAATGGCGTGACAGACAGAGTTTATCATTTCCTTTACCGCCGAGCATAGGCTCAGGAATGCATTGAAGCAATCCTTGTGCGGATTGAAAATGTTGCCCAATCATTGCCGAAAACGATCACCATCGATGCCGAAACCATCATCACGCCTCGATCGGGAGGATGAATTTGAATAAAATTAAATAGAAAGTCCCATAGCATACCTGCAGAAAAAAAACAAAGGAATGTATCTCCATCAAATCCATCCAGCGGACGCTTTGGAGACGGGCACACGCAACCAAAAGGAGCGCAAACTTAAATCGATAGTTGGTGTCGCTCTGCAAATGGGTTTGCTAATGGGTTTGGCAGCTTCGGTTGCACACCGAACGGAAAGGAGCTGGGTGGGTACACCTCACTCAAACATCGCATTCCTACGAAACGGAGACACCGACCTAGCGCACACTTCCCGGCACTAATGCTGGAACGGGTCTCTCTCTCTTCCCACAGCAAATGCGAAAGAACCTAATGCATACGCCACTATTGAATATTCATAAGGTTTACCGTGCGGAATCCGTTTGTTGGAATGCAGAAAACGCACACAGCAGCACCAGCGCGAGAGGGTTGCGCTGCTGTCACCAGAAATCAATTACTAAAGTTGCGCGTATGTACACACATGCGAGGGGTTTGAGCTGTCATTAGGGAGCGCTCATCCGATCCGCCGAGAGTAGCAGGATCGCATTGCACCCAACCACCCATCCCGCCCCATCCCAAATTCACTCATTGCGAGCGACTCTGGCAGACGAAAAAGTTCGCCCGTGTCTTCCCGAAACGACTCCCGTGGGTAAAGTTGCGACGTAACGAAGTTGGAATAAATGACAGCATAATCAGTGCAATAAAATTAAATCGTTGAACTTTGCACCCGGCTAGACGGCAGCTAGCCAGAGATGCTGGAGCAGAAAGAATCGTCCCGCAAACACATCATGACACGACGCCCGTGTGTTTATGTGTGAAAGGTCAAGATGGAGCCACCGGGTGTGCCTGTGCGGACGACATATTCGTGTAGCCAATGATGTAGCCACTTCACACTGCGAGAACATGAAAAAAACATCTTCTATTTCTTCTTCTTTAGCGCAACGACCAACATGAGCAAGCCTTTCATCAAACGACCCCTACACAACTATACACCACCATACCCGGTTAGTCTCTCCTTTCTAGAGCAAGAGGTTTTGATTGGATTTTGGTACCGGTCCTGCCGCGTGAAGGCTTGCGCCTCTCACACTACACCACCGTGTCGCCTCGACAATCTTGGATTGCTATCCAATAAATAGGGGAAACTATTTCCCTTCTCAATCACGTAAAGTTTGGTGTTAATTGCTAGAGCAAGTGAATATCTAAAACAACAACATTAAAAACGTAAAAAATAATTACAAAAAATACATTAACAATACCTGATTCATAACAGAGTAATATCATTTCTGATCAATACACTTTTGACATCGTTCTGCCCTGAATTGAAACATAATATTCCTTAAAATAGGAAATGAAGGGAATATAATATTCCTTCCTGGAAAAATGAATTAGATTTCCAAAAAATGTGATGTTTTGTGAACAATTTTGACGTAAATTTAACACACAAACTATAAAAAAATGTATATAAAATCGGACCCATGCAAAACTTCCTCACTGTAAATTCTTTTTTTTAAACATTATTTACTAAATTCGTAACAATTGTGCTTTAGATGAAATTAAATACATATCTTGAGAAAATCCAATGCTAGTTTATTGATTTATTCTACATGCAAATCAATACATTTTTGCAGAATAATAATGCACCAAATCAAATATAACAATGAGTACTAATTAGCTATATGAGCTTACCTTTCAAAACGATCGTTAATTATAAATGTTAACTAACTACCTAATAATAGCTACCGTTGCAGATGCACGCGATGAATGTAACGGATATTGTTCGCATGCCAAACGCATCAATCACTGGATGAGTTCCAACCAGTAAGTGCATTAAAATGTGTTAAAATGTACGTGACCGAGTTCGATTTACGCGTTCTTCCCGCATCCGAACACACAAAACCATCTGGTTGGTATAAATTTGCATCCGAATGAAGCGCGTAGCATAAATCAGACTATTTATTAATCCACGTACGGGGTGAGCAAAAAATAAAAATCTGTTTATGATGATGAGGCCCTGACACGTGACCTCTGCCTGATAGCGCCACACCACCGTCATTATCCCTGAAAGCACGAGCCCGCACCGAAAGTGCAAATGGCAAGATAAACATGTTCGATCTTCCCCGTCCGCCGCGTGTTCGCGTTTTGTTCGATTTCCACTTTATTCTGCATACACACACACCTGTCGCACACTAAAAGGAGAGCAAAAAAACACAAGTTGGGCGAGTGGAGGGATGAAAAATCGAACGTTCTTAAAGGTGTTCGGGGGCTGATACAGTTTAATGCTCCGGTTCGAGTTCGATGGTTTATCGTACAAATTTCCCACTCAATGTCACAATCTATGCAAAACACTGAGACAGAGAGTGTGTGAGAGAGGGAAAAGAAGGCTGAAAAACGAGGGGAAAGTTGATCAAACACTAACGATGGAAGGAGGCAGGCACACTGGTTCCTTCGTTTATCTTCTGAAGGCTGAAAAACGAGGGGAAAGTTGATCAAACACTAACGATGGAAGGAGGCAGGCACACTGGTTCCTTCGTTTATCTTCCGCAGAGGTTATGTCTAGCCGGGCTTGGGTTGCTTGGAGACGGCTGGGAAACTGGCGAGTATTCCCAACCTACCCTGTTCGAAGGAAGTTCGTTTTCTACAAAATAGTCAATATTGAATATTCTCACTTATCAGCGGAGCAGAGACGTGCCGGTGTCACGCGGGGTCCTGTGATCCTGTTAGGGATGCTCCGAAAGCGGCGTTGGGCTGGGTTTTGGGCTTTCAACTCCGATAAATAAATGATCTCATCTTCCTGTCTGCATGTAGTAGCGCTGCCCGGAGGATGTAAATATTTCCACCCTGTGTATAGGTGAGCTGGGAACAAATTTTCTATACAACGCCCAATCGTCTCACCGACCATGCAAGGGCGGATGTAAAGAACAGCGAGGGAATTCTCGTATGCACACGGACACCGGTATCATCCGCCGTGAAGGTGAAACGCACGAAGAAAAAGGGGCCAGACACAAATGCACAGGAAATTCAGACGGCGGCGGCTGCATAAAAGACAGGATGTACCGGGTTCCCGGGCGCTCTACACCATTTTCCAGCGGGCTAGAATAGCAGCGCGTCTGAAGGACGGTGTTCTTTTCTGTTCGGCCCATTCACTTTCGTTTCGCCGGCAAAAACCCGATGGAAAATTGGCCCACCATTTTCCCCGTGCGACGCAGAGATGAAGCACCACGTTTCCTTCTTATCGTGAGCTGCTTTTATTAGCTCAGGCCTCTCGCGTGCACATTTTTCATCGGAACTTATTGACATTTTTAACTAAAAAAAAGCATTTTGGAACGCCCGAACGAATTTCGCCACTCGCGGCTGGATGGGAAACGGAAATGGTGAGCCGTAGAGGGTGAGCCGAGCGAAAAAAGAAAACCACCCGAATCATCCCCTAACAAAAAAAGCGTGCCGTGCAGACATGAAGTGGGCGAAAAAAGACACACAAATTTGGCTTGGGGTCGGGAGCTAATGGCAGAATGTCTGGCAGTCAGCTTAAAACGTGTAAAACGACACCAGACAGTGCGTCGTCAATTTATGGTGCGAGCTGCACGGGGGGACACATGTTGTGGCGCCGTTTCTGCGGTGCTCGTGTCCTCGAGGGAATGTGCCGATATTTAAAGTCGGAAAAGTGACGCGATAAAAGTAAGTGCTCGCATTTAAGGACACACTGGAGACCGATATGGCTTGCGGGCATCGATACTGGCAGACGGTGACGATGTGTGGGAGGTTGAGTAATGCAGCTTCCGTGCAGCTGAAGATAATTTAAAAAAGGGGATAGTTTTTCCTCTGCCGTTTGCGGTACATACTTATACATTAGAAGAAAAAAAACATTTAAAATCTAACAAACTTTATGAAACGAAAGAAAAAGTGTATATAGTGTTTTAATCGAACAATCCAAACAGCTCTTTATAAAACTTAAACTTTGTTAGAATACTAAACGTTATTAAAAATCAGCTTGACCTAGTAACATAAACATAAACAATAACAACATAATCAAGTAATGACATAAACAGTAATGAAAAAGATCATTTCAATTTTCAGAATTACTGTTTTGTTGTTGTGAACAGTGATTATTGCTCTGTAATGCAACATAATAGATTAAACATTTTGTTGTGAATTTTATATTTCAAAAATAAATTAAATGTTGGAAAATAACTCAGGTTGCTCTGGAATGGAGGTGACAATAATTCGTTTCGTTGTCATGTTAGTTCGTTTCATCTCGCAAAAAAAACTTGGCTGGAAAACAATAAATTTTAAGTAAAACTGAAGTAAAATAGAAAACAATACAATAAATGACTGTATTGCATTATTAATAAAGGGTTTGTATAATTAACTAAGGGTAGGATTTGTTGAAACGTATTAAAAATAGTATGATGAAAGGAATAATTAGGAATAACCAGAATGACCCATTGATAGCATTTATTACATGATCCAATTACCTTAATTCTAAAAGTATATGTAGGTTTAGAACTAGGTTTAGACAACAGATAAATGTTCTAAAAATGCGTTATTGTTTTTGAAATTATCTAACTTATTGTGTATAGATTACGAGCAGGAGTTTGTTTGCATTGACAATATTGGTTTAAATACAGATGGTTTAAAAGACTTTTTTCCCACAATCGAATGCAAATAGAAGAAGCAAAGCATTTGAAGATCCATTCGAAAGTAACCATTAGTATTGATTGCCACTGCGAAATGTTTGTAGTCGTCCTTGTCTAGCTCCTCTTTCAACTAGTCAAACATTTCAGTTTTTTTCTTCCTGCGAACCAATGGAAAAAATGAGCATAAAAATTTTGCATTCGTGAGCCTCGAGGACAACGGCTCGAGAGAGGTACAGCTTTGGGCATTACCAAGACCCACACTTGATCGCTCGCTTCAAGATGGTAGGGTTCGGTCTAAATTAACATGTCAAAAGTCCGCAGCCCATAGCCCGGGTTCGAAAGGGGTGTCCCGAATGTTTATTGCAGTTGGGTGAATTGCTTTCTGCATCTCGTCATACACATCATCACGCCAGGTTTGATTTGTGCGATTTTTTCATGTCTTACTTTAGAAGAATCAGCACGACGAACATTGGTAAATGAAGATCGTGAAAGGTCATTTTTAGTCATTTTTTATATATTCCAGCATTCAGTTTGAAGGATATAACAAATAAAGAAATAAAGAAATAAATGAAAATACTAAAAATGATAATGAAAGAATGGAAATAAATCAGACAATTTACACAGATGCGATTTACACATATGAACTTCGCAATTGAGCTATAAATTAGATAATAACTTGTCTACAAATTCTATAAACAAAGAAAAAAACACTTATATATCATTCATTATTTTCCTTTCCGATTAAATAAATAAATAAATAAATAAATAAATATCATTCATTATCCCTAGAATTAGCAATTATTTTCGGATATTAAACATAACAAAAGTAAAAAATGACAGGTGCATGAAGATACATATGCTATGAACCAATGCAAAAAAAAAGAAAATTCAAGAACTCTCCAACAATTATGTTCTAGGTTTCTAGGCCTGCATAAAATGGTATGAAAGCCATCAAAAGAAAAAAAAAAGTTGACAGAGTGGACGTTTCAAACAAAAGGAATATTATGTTTTGAAATATCTCTTGCACATTTGAATTATACTTTATAAAAAATTGCAATCAAAACATTACATACTTTGAACATGTAAAAGAGATTATGAAAACTAAGAATTCAATTATTAAAAATATATTTAACAAATAAGTTGATATTTTGCCCCTGCCGGTTCCTGTGCTAGTGTTATTTCATATTCCATACATTTTTTTTTTCTGACGCGCCATTCTTTTCAAGTTCAATACTAACGCCTCAGTCCGATGCGTGCACGAATTCTTCCCTCAAAAAGAGGCTCACATCGCATGCAAATTTCTGCTCATTAATTTCCCCGTGAATACGGCACCGCTCGAAAGAACGAATTCGAAAACCCTTTGCCGTTCCATTAATCACCGGTTGGGCGGGAGCGTAATTCCGCAAACGCTAACGATGCCTTACCGGCTAGGGGGAGAACGCCTCAAGAGCTTCTGCAGAAATGATGAACACTTCTCGGTGCGCTTTCAACACCGGTTTTCTCGACAGTCATCCAAGCGGCAGCCCAAGCTTCGGACGCAGATGCGAGCTGGTCGTAATTTTCCGTTCAATTCCTCTTCGACAAGAGGTCAAACTCTTGCGCCGACCGTCCCTATTTCAATGTCTGCCGCCACATAATGAAGTCATTCCACACCGGTCAAACGCGGTGGAATCTTCACCTCAACGAAAAGCCCTTTCGGAGGAATAAAAACTCGTGTTTGCTCGACCTCTCTTTCTCTCGTATCTTATGCGCAATATGATAGGAACGAGAGAGAGACAGAGAGAGAGAGAAAAAAACGCTTTAGTAGAAGCATTAAAATAAAGTCAAAAACTATGAACCACGTCAAGAGGTGCGGTGGTTCGCTGGAGCTAGGGAAAACCCTTTTCAATGAGCTTTTTCTGTGCGCTCTGCGCTCCAATTCGTGGCATAGCTGCATGAGTATAGTACTGTTTATGTTGTTTTTTTAATAAACCACTTCCGGGCACTCGTGAATGCAAGAAGTAAAGAAAATGACAAAAAGGGAGCTTTCATTTGCCGTGCACAACATGCAAAACCTATTCCCGATCGACCAATCACCCAAACGTCGATTAGAAAGCCAGCAGAATAAAGACATAAACGTCAAACTTGACAGGGAGCGATGGGAAAAAACCCCACCAAGACTACCTATCTGTGCGTTGGAGCGTGTGTACGTAAGGACGGCGTCAATTGTATGGAATTGACCTGAAATTGGACCACGAGTCGGAACAGATTGGATTGGCCTCACTCCGACGCAGAACTTCAATCGAATATCCTTACGGGGAACGTCTCGGTGTGGGTCTCGCGTAACGTTACCAAGGACACATCGGTTGATTGGAGTACGGCACAGCGGCAAGACCCGACGACTTGTGGCACAGCCCGCGGGTAACGGGGCGCAATCATAAATGGTTGATGAAAAGGAGAACAACATTGACGGATCGCTGCTGCCCGTCGCTCACTTCCAGCCACCGTGTGCACACAGAAAACCGAAGGAAAACACAACAATGAACCAGAACCCGACCGATGTAACCGAATCCTGCCATCCATCCAAGTGGAAATCGAGGAGCGTCAGTGCCAGGTGAGGCCGAGTGTAAACATTTTCCGAACCGACGGACCGGCCACAATAACAAAAACAAAAGCCAGCTCATAAATTCTTCATATCACGCGGTGGGGCCAAAAAGGGGGAAAAGGCTCAGCAGTGAAAAGCTTATTTTGTCTTGTAAAAGGTGCCGGGTGCGCGCGCGTTCTGGATTTTATGGGCGCCGTACTAAAAATCGGCCAACATTTATTGATTATGCATAGACGGCGGTGGGCACCGTTTTTATTATTTCCTCTTTTTTCTGTTTTGCTACGTAAAATGGCATGAAGTAAGACGTTGGCTCCAAGTGTGTTTGTGTGGGTATGAGACATTACAATCTGTACGCGTAAAAATGTATTTTTATTTCGAATGGTTTGTGGTTGGAAGAACTTGTTTCACCTCCGGTGGTCGTTAATATATGAGTGTTTCGTTTAGGGAGGTATTTTACAGCTGAATACAGTTTTTTTTCTTCGCAATGTGTCACTGGATCTTCTTGGACGTCGTTAGAAAGGTATGGCAATGAATGGATCGAAGGTATCTGTGGGATACATTTGAGGGGTAATAAACCCATGGGGCGGTCTAATTGAAAAATGAATGGAATATCGAAACCAAAGTGAAATATTTCAGCACGTAAGAAGGTTGTAAAGATACAATGCACAGTTTCATCTTAAAAAACATTGACGATGATTCTGCGTCAGAATTCTCATACCATTTCTAAGATAAGAGAAAAGCTTTGGAATCAAACAAAAATGGAGTTGTACATACGAAAAAAAAAAATCCAGTGCGCTGTTCCTAAAATAATACGTTCATTTATTGTTCACATCAGTCTATTGGTAGAACTTGGTGTAAGAAAACCACTTTTATCTAGTTTAAGTTTATGAGTAGACTTTTACGTCATGTTTATGATTTTGTATTTACTTCTTATTGTTTCAATTATTTGCTATACACTAGTATTTTAAATATACGAGTTTCATATTCTACAGGACTAATTTCTAAAGGAAGGCTTGTAAATTGTTTTAAAAACATTGGTTTGAGTATGGTACCGTTATAGTAAGCTGGTACACTGATATTTTAATTAACTGTAAAATTCCTTTCATAGATTTATATTTTGCACAACGTTCATTGATGATTAGTGTGATGTTTTCGTCACTTTATATAGTTGAAATAAAAAATACCTTTATTCTACCTTCTCGCTTTAGGAAGGAAAGAGGTAGCTAAAGTTGTTGAAAATACAGTATTGATAAGAGTTTTAATTTCGTTTTAAAAAACCACACACTTCTATTATGGTTTTGTTAAAAAAAAAAAGAAAACATGTTTCTAAGAAGATAGTTATATGCTGAATGCTTTTGGTTCACACAGCGGAGAGGTCCAATTTCTTTACAAAGTCTCGAAATTGGACACTTTTCTTAACCCTTAACGAACGCGCTCATCGATTAGCCTTTGATGAGTTTCAGCTTCGGCTCTAATTATCCATTTTACTCTAGGCTCAATTTGGGCGAGGTTGGTCGTGAAATTTGAACCGATCCCTCGCTGCCTCGAAACGGCGAACTCGAAAGCAGCGAGAAAGACGCGAGAACTAAGGCAGAGTGAAATCAAATTTCACCCGCAAGCTGACATTTAAATGTCACTCGGCGCGGCGCTCGATTCGTCATCATTAGAATCGAATCGAACCGGTGCGAGATGAAACCGAACCGCACGAAGTTTGTCAGGCAAGTTTCGCGTGTCGGAACAATCGCTTCACGCCAGCACGCCGAACCCGCGGGTTCAACGAAATCGCGCGCTCTGCTCTGCGCTAATGCATATTTCGCCAGTGTCAGCGGAAT
>KZ072781.1:0-19243 GCA_002091845.1 Anopheles cracens | reverse complement strand
GGATGGGATGGTAGGGTAAAACCTTTCGCAACTGACACGGGTGCGTCCAAAAACACACCAGACGCCACTAGGACGGGAACGGGAGGTTCATAAATTGCTTCCAATAATAGAGGAAGCCATCTTGAGACGTAAATCTAGTGCCCAGTGAAACTGCATTAGCATCGCGCCACGCGCCTTTGATCTCGCTCCCGAATACTGTGCTCCAAAATGTTCGCTTAAATCAACGTGAACATCATCTCGGGCGACTGTACTGATCGATATTTCATCCACAATAATTGATGATAAATGGCTCTCTTTCGCAATCACAAATTACCCCCGACATGGCATCGAAGGCAAGCGTAGCTCAAAGCCGATCGTCGTGACGGTGCAAGTAATGTCTTCAAATTGATGTAATTAATCGCGAATCTGCAGCGAGACTTGCAGCAGACGTGCAGCAACAGCATCCATCCAGCTGCAGCCGAGCGTTTCGTGATTCACGCCAATATATATATTTAGCTGCACCCGTCATACGAGATTCTCGACAGCGCGGCACACCGCGCATCGAACACGAACCGGTTCAATTTTCCCGCGTCAGATGAAATCAATTTCCCGCAGCCGGGGAATTTCCCACCCACCCTCGCTCGCCACGTGCAGTTTTCTCGCGCGTGTGAAAACATTGGCGTGGTGGTAAAAACGAAACAAAATAAATATGAAAAACCTTTCGAAAACAGACAGCATCACGGCACGGCATCAACCAGCGCTCGAGCAAATCATTCACGGACCCCCGGAAGCGGCACACACACACGCGCGCGCGCGTCATGTTGCTAACACCAAACCCATGCCATACCGCGCACCGAACGGGAAGCATGCGAAAGTTGTACTTTTCACTGCACGGGCGAACCAAAGGTGAAGTTTTCACAACCCACCCAACCAAATATTACGTTCGGTCGCTTGTTCCATATGTTCGGGGGCTGCCCACACGCTGGTGGGTGAGCGAATTTAAGGTGGCAAAAACGTGAAACGTGAACCAAACCGTGGCGGCACGGGATGATTAATAGCTCCGACTGAGGGAGCGGATTAGAAAAAAAACTATCGATTTTTTTTCAATTGTACGGCAATAGCACGGGAGGGGAATAAAAAAAATGGAAAGAATCGCGTGTGCATGTGTGTGTTCGTGTGCACTGAATTGCACAAATTAAGGAAACCGGAAGCTCAGTGCAAAAATTCGTAGCCTTGCGAAGCTTTTCCCAGTCAGGATCCAATTTTCACAATCTGCTAATGCTCCTATCAGGTTGAAGATAAATGAAGGTGGAGATGATTTGCTACAGGAACGAAATTCTCGTTTTTTTTTGCTTTGATTTTGAAATACAAATACAAAACGATGTTAGCGTTGCTTCATTGCACAATATGATTTCAAAATAATAATTGAATAGATGGGTTCACACGAGTCGAGCTCTGCATGAATTTGTACGATATGCGAACCTTTTTGTTCAATGTATTAGTGAGTCGAGCTATGTTCGCCGAGTCTGTTTCAAGCAAAAACGTTATCCAGTAATAGTATGCGTGAGGTTCGTCATCAAAGGTCCGACTCGTTTGAACCCATCACATATCTAATAAATATCGTAAAAAAAGTTTTATGTGGATTTGTTGAACATTGAGAAACTTTAAAAAATAACAAGATGTCCATTAAAAGATTGCCATTAAAACAGCTGTAGTATAATGGCATTTAAAATGCACTCTCCAATTTAAAAAGCAGAATAATGTTTCGATAATGGCTGAGAACTAAACCTTCATGACCATTAGGAAAGATTATATTCGACCAAATTACTAAATCCTTTTGATTTATGTTCCTAATTAACGCGAAATTTATTGATAGAATATTTATATTAACAATAATAACTCTGGCTTCTACTACTTGCCAAGTAGGAATTGATATTGTCCAAGTTAAACATGTTATTTTTAAGTATTTTAACATGGAGTATGAGATTAAACTTAAAAAAGTTGGTGAAACTAGCGTCTCCACGTTACGTGTTTTGAAGCGCTTTGGTTCGAGTCCATGGAACACAAACAGTGGTTCACCTGCCTGGTCATGCGTGTATGTGATTTTTATTGGAAAATATTTGAATCACTAATCAAAAACCTCTGGCCATAAAAATAGCTATATATGATATTATATTAGATGCGATTCAAAGTCTGTGAAGTAAGTAAACTGTCATTTTGCAAATAAATTGAATCAAGCAAGCTTTCAAACGAACCGCCAACTATCGCACGAATCATAAACCTCTTTCAAAATGAAGCGCAGACGACCGAAATTCCATACCCGTCCCGTTCACGTATTTACCCAACTCCACACGGATTAGTTCAAAGAAGAGCAAATGCAAACAGCCAAAACAATTCAACACGCTCCACACTCCCAGTCGCCACGGGCACTTGATCTTCATGACGCGATGTTGCGCCCAGGAAGTGGGAGGTACGCCGCACACTTAGATAAGCATTGCAACAAATATGCCCAAACATCCGATCCATCCACGCTGTGTGTGTGTGTGCAAGACCGGCCGTGCATCTTGGAGCGATAACTTTGATTTGGAAGCGTTCAGCTCGTGCGTCTTCTGACCGACACCAAACACAGTCTCACAGTCTCGAAACTGTCTGTCCATACGCATCACCCACGACAAACACACTTAACCTCGAAACACCCGTCGCTGGGGAACGGGTTGAAAGCATGTTCCGCCGCCGAGAGCAGGTGGTTGGGGTGTGCTGTTTGCTCAAACACAGCAATACGGCGTATGACTTATTGCGTCAAATTTCGGCAAAACTCATCACGCCGTGTGTGTTTTTACGGTCGACTGAGGAGACCGGAGTCCAATCGCACTTTGAGAGCGAACGAGTGCATCAAACCGGATCATCAAGCTAAGCTCTGTTTTGACAGCTAATCCACCAATCAATTAGCATCAACCGAATCAACGATGCAAACCAATCAATCGCTTTTAGAAAGATTGATATCCCTGCTTAGGGGAGCCAAAGCCGTCGTCAATAAAAGTCAAGCAAAATTGAAGCGCAATTCTTGAAAAACTTAAACAATCAGCTTGCCATAACTTTGAGAAACGAGAAACTGTACTTGGTACACGGGGAAAATTAAACCCATAAACTTTGATAAAAGAAGAGCCCTTCCGAAGCTAGAGGCTAAACTCTTTCGACGCGTTAAACTCTTCCGCCGACCCAAATCCGGTGTTGCGTTGTGCTTGGTGGAGTTTTTCGAACTCACTTTGGCGCCCTCAGCTTGTGCTGCTAATCAGGACACTAATGCCGCTCCAGTTCCTTCTTTTCCTTTCCACCCCTCTCATCGCACACGCATTCCCTGCGTTCCCCGGCCAGAGTCCGGCATTCCAATTTTCCATCGTGCCAGCTTCCTAGCCGGAAGCTGCGGGCACCAGTTGAACACAAAGACAAACACAAACGAGAGCTTATGCGCGCGCGCGCCTGCCAGCGTCCTGTTTCAATTTGCTTCTAATTAGTTGTAATTTTAGGATTATTGTTTCTTTTCCGATTCCTGCCGGGGCGCCGTGAGTCCATTCCACCATTCCACTGGTCAGCGCACGCAGCAACGGCGAGGAATGTTGCCCGAATGGTTGGCCATCCGTTCTCCTAACCCATGCGCGCCCGCATTCTCGGGCACATCCTGCCGTTTCGGTGTGTTTGTGTGGGTGAGAGTTCTCCTCCTCGCGGTATCCTGAACCGGATACGGCTCTCACAGTACACGGTTGGAATATTTCCTCCACGTTGTTACGTCTCATTACCGCGGAAAACGGCACGGGACCGGAGAAAGGCACGAGGACCGTTGTACCACTGCGCTGTCGTTTTATTTTCTTTCTCCGCTCAGCCAAAACAATTCAACACGCTCCACACTCCCAGTCGCCACGGGCACTTGATCTTCATGACGCGATGTTGCGCCCAGGAAATGGGAGGTACGCCGCACACTTAGATAAGCATTGCAACAAATATGCCCAAACATCCGATCCGTCCACGCTGTGTGTGTGTGTGCAAGACCGGCCGTGCATCTTGGAGCGTTAACTTTGATTTGGAAGCGTTCAGCTCGTGCGTCTTCTGACCGACACCAAACACAGTCTCACAGTCTCGAAACTGTCTGCTGTCTTGCCGCGTCCATACGCATCACCCACGACAAACACACTTAACCCGTCGCTGGGGAACGGGTTGAAAGCATGTTCCGCCGCCGAGAGCAGGTGGTTGGGGTGTGTTGTTTGCTCGAACACAGCTATACGGCGTATGACTTATTGCGTCAAATTTCGGCAAAACTCATCACGCCGTGTGTGTTTTTACGGTCGACTGAGGAGACCGGAGTCCAATCGCACTTTGAGAGCGAACGAGTGCATCAAACCGGATCATCAAGCTAAGCTCTGTTTTGACAGCTAATCCACCAATCAATTAGCATCAACCGGACGCCAATTTGTCCTCTGTGTCTGATCCCTGTGCCGGCAACATGCGAAACCGGAACTTCCAACTATGCCAGCGTGCTGCCCGTTGGCGAAGAAATGTACTACTGCTTCGCCCGCGCAACAGAACCTGTGCGAGATGAAGAGATTTTCCCGGCCCCACTCCCTGTGCCGAGTGGATCTAGCTGTTTTATCAAGATCGGACTGGCAAGCGCAAGGAGCTGGGGGGATGGTGCTACAACAAGCCATGGAGCAAGCCACCGGACACAGCTTTGCGAAACAGTTTTTACCACCCTTTTTTCCACTGCGAGGAGCGCACATTATCCAGGGTGGAAAGTTTCGAGCAGCTGCTTTGAATCTCGCCGGGGTCGTCGGAAGAATTGTTTGGAAAATGGAACAGATTCTTGCAGCATTCCGCGAACCAGTTCCAGGAGCCAACTTCAAGTGGAACCACTAAGAACGGAAAGCCGGGATTTTGCCGGTGGAGGTTGCTTACACTGCATCAAAATTCCACCCTCAGCAATGAAGTTATTTTGTTGTCCATAATCGTAGATATCTGTAATAGTGCACAGTTAACATATTCGAAGCAAGTTTTTGCAAGGGGAAAATGTCCTCTCCGCAAAACAGCCACCATTCCGGAAGCTGACACATCTCACCCGAGCGGAATTGAATTTCGAGAAAATTTTCCACCACCAGTTCTTACACCCAAACGGTCGTAAAATACCTTTTCCACGAAGAAGCACCCTTACGAGAACAGGTAAGGTGGGCCGGGCCGGTAAAATAATATAACATCATTTTTTGACACTAATCTTTCCCGACGACGTCTTGGGAGCCGTCGCTTCGAAAACATCCTCGGTTTGCGTTCGATACAGGCACCGGCAACGTCAGTCCGTGTTCGCTTCCGTGGCGTCGCTTCGATACGACAGGTATACGACACATGCCCACACGCACACACACACACAGGCATAGGCCAGATGGCACTTTCTCCCACGATGGTGAGACAGACGATGGGGAAAAATGTATCGGGCTGAAGCTTTAGCCCCGCAGCCCGCAAGACATCCCAAGGCCCGGGCACAACTATCATTCGAGAGCACCTAATGTCCCCACACGTGTTCGAGGCGCTCCAAAAGTGAACGATTTCCGGTGTCGTTCACATGATGATGGTCCTTTTCGGGGTGGCGCCAGTAGAGACCCGCAGCCGAAACGACACCGCAGCGGAAAGTTTTCCGTGGAAGCGAACGGGCTTATGTAACGCCCGCCCGGACGAAGATGGTCCGGAGTTTGCGGGTGGTACGGAAAATGTATAAATATAAATTTTGTTATTCTTTGTCTTCGCCCTTTTCGCCCGGGCCCCAGAGCGAGTTGAAGTTGGGAGGACGGGAGTCACACAAGCAGACAGGTAAAAAACGGAAGATATCACATCCTCCTGAAGTAACAAAGTCCGGCCAGGGCCCGGCAGTGGCTCTGGAGATACTCTGTCGCTCGAGCTCGTTCTCGAAAAACGACCCGAACAAGCCGCCGGAGGAAGAGAGCCCTAAAACTTATGCTCTTTGCGACCGAACGACAAGCCAACCGCCACAGTGGACCCACATGACGCGACGCGACGCGCTCGGCAGAAATAGATGGAATAACTTTTCAGCAGATTATGGTGCTTAAAGTATTCCCCGGCGACGACCACGGGTGACAGCTTCGTCTCCCGATGACATCTTGCCGATGATGGGGCGACCATCTGCACGAAAGTTGCTCACCGGAACCCGGTTGGGGACACGGTGCCTGCGAAGGACCTGAGCGGGAAGTTATGGAAAAAGCTGTATCCAGTAAAAAGCAAACCTCCTAAAATAGCTTTCCCTTTTTGCTAGTTCATCGTTTGTACTAGCGGGGGACGATAAGTGAAAACTTTCCTGCTCGCAAGTGATGATCAAAAAAGGACATTTACTCAGCTAATATGTACACCGAAACTTGTTTCCGGTAAACACCGCGACGGTTCGTGTTTGATCGATTCAAATGTCCTGATCGATTTGGGCCTGACCAAAAAAGCACCCACTTCGGACGTCTCAATCCTTTAGCGTCACCACCGGAGGATATCACAAATTGCCAATCAGCTGTCAAATGGAAAGTGACAGTTTCAGCTGTCGGTTAGTAACTCCCAGCGCCACACCGGGCCGGGCGTGTTTGTGCTGTGTGAAAATTATCGGCTCAACTCTAATCGACCTAGCCAGTAGTCCAGTCCCCACGGGGGGCCTTCGATGGGGTTCGTGCCCGTGGCCCCACTACGACAGGGCACAGGAGACAGGAGAGTTTGAGGTGCGGTAACCAATTATTTCATTCACGGGAAGAAATCAATTGTAGCGCCCCAGGAGGGACAGACCGAGGGCGAGCGAGTGCGCGCTCGCTCGTGTGAGTGTGTTTGTGTGCCATTCGGTCGATTAATCCGTCGGTGGAGCAATTCGATCCGCCTGGAGGAGGTTAGCATGAAATCGGTTTTCCTGCCACGATAAATCATGCACCGCCGGGCTGGGTTGGCGTGTGAGAAAGGAGTTTGTGGAGCAGGAAAATAAAACAGCATAGGAGTGGATCGCGCGTTGAATTACACATTAATCTAGGTGCTGCGGTGTTGGTGAACGCAAATTTTCCAAACCCCGTCTAGGAAGCGCATCAGCAGCGGAAATGAACACGGCGCAAGATTTATTTTTCCAAGCGCGTTTACATTCGCGTAGCGTGTACGCAGTGGAACTTCTTGCACGACGGGATAAATGAAATAAACGCCATTTACAAGCCGAAGAAACGATTCAAAAAAGCGTCGAATTAGCTAGACGACTTACGAAACGCAGAACCACAGATATCTTCTCGGGTGTCTCTCGGTAATGGGAAGGAAATTGGAACATAATTAATTCCACTTCCTTTCGCCGCCATTCCAGGGAGGGGGCCAATCTCTTGCGTAAGTTTACGCCATGAAGAAACTTGTGTGCGGGAAATAGAAAAAGAAAGCATCGGCACTTTAAATTAATCGTTCGGCAGTCAAACGGGACAGTTAATTAATTAATCGGTTTACCCAACGGGAGGGATGTGTCCCTAACCCAATCACCTCCATCGCCAGTGTGCTAGAAACTTGCACCAACAAACTCGAGAAAAACCACAAGATTAGAACATCTTATGCTAAGCAAGCAAGCACACACAAAAAAGCAAGATAATGGGACGTGAAACGGGCGTACTTGTTTGCTTCTCTCCTGCATATGATTAATCATCGCTGCGCTTGCCTCCGTTACTAGGAGGACGCTCCCAGCTGCTTGTCGTCGTCGGTCCAGTCGATACGATAACAAATTGTGTGAAATTAATGAACATCAACGGAACGAGCCCGTCGCTCGGGGAAAAGTCACCCAACGCCCACTGGGTGAGCGGGAGGCGCAGTGGGTGACAGGGATTTCGGTACTGATCATCAATTTCCCTCCAGTGCCAGGCCCGGTGCGTGTGCTGCTCATTTGCACGAAATTGATTCGAAATCCGCCCATCCGCCCAAGAAACTCGTCCCGGAGGCTCGGTCGGCTCGTTAGGAAGGGATTAATTTACGATTGCCAGTGCAAGATTGCGAAAATCTCCGACAGGAGAGTTTGAGGTGCGGTAACCAATTATTTCATTCACGGGAAGAAATCAATTGTAGCGCCCCAGGAGGGACAGACCGGCGGCGAGCGAGTGCACGCTCGCTCGTGTGAGTGTGTTTGTGTGCCATTCGGTCGATTAATCCGTCGGTGGAGCAATTCGATCCGCCTAGAGGAGGTTAGCATGAAATCGGTTTTCCTGCCACGATAAATCATGCACCGCCGGGCTGGGTTGGCGTGTGAGAAAGGAGTTGCCGGAGCCGATGATGTCGAGCCACACACACGTTATGATCCGGTTGCTCCCCACATCCACGCTCGCGCGCATTACTTTCAATTCATCGAAACAGTTCTGTCAAATCCATAAAAATGGACAATAAATTCTCCATCCAGCAGACACACACAGCAACCGACGTGGTCTCCGATTCAGTTTTTTGCAAGATCTTGCACTCTTGCGGCGCATTAAAGTCCCGGGAAGTCGAGAAGACAAGGTACGGAGTTGGGTGGGCGCGCGCGCACGGCGGTTTCGTTATGCTTTTGGACGTGAAATACAACTCCTTCCCGGTCACTCTCGTCGCTCGTGATCGCAGCGTGTGGTCTCGATCATATTTTGCGCGCGGCTTATCGGACCGGACGGATCGAGGCCCTTAACTCCCCCGGCGCATGCATAAATAACTGACCCCGAGAGAGGGTGAGGACTCCATTCATTGGATTTATTTTAAACGGGAGATAACTCTAAGAGGAGCAGCAGGAAGTTCTTCGCCTTCTCCCACAGGAGCTAAGCACGTTTCAATGGCTGGAATGAATGCCGTCTTGAAGTAGCGTGTGTCGTGCCACTGTATACCGGCTGCTATGCAGCGATGACACACCTTTTGCCGATCGTAATCGATGGTCAAGTTTCGTATCGTTTTCATCTCGCGTAGACTTTTTCTGCCCTCGACTTGATTGGCTCCTTTATATCTGTCATGTTACTTTATTGTAATTTTACTGTAACCTTTCATCTGATTGCAATAAACTTTCAAGATCTTTTCTCGCCGCTTGGAACGTGTCCTCCATGTTCACTGGCACGGTCGCCAATCGATGAACGCGAGCACGATTTGGTTTCCGAGCGACGGTTATCTTAATTCGATTGACACATGTCCCCGGGACGGTCTCGAAATTGGGATGATGTCGAACGCTCGAAAGCTCAGCCACGGCCACGCGATCAAACCACCAGGCCGGCACGGCAAAAGACAAACTTCCACGTGCGTGCAGAAACCACTGCGACCAGGGAGGAGAGCCCGACGAGATTTGCATGGGTCCGATTGCGCTCTCCAGATTCCAAGATATAGCAGACATAGAGACACTCCGCTCGGCTCAGATTTGGATTCGCACCATGATTGATGGTGTGAAACTGAAACTTTCCGGGCTACCGGGGACTTGGTGGTACTTGAGTCAAGGGACGCCTTCCCACACACACACACACACACACACACACACACTAAAAAAAATGAAAAAAAGTATAATGAACCTTTTAATGCGATCGTAAGTTCGTGGAGATGTCGAGGAGTGCGATTTTATAACGATATTTTCATGTAAAATGGGGCAACCAAGAATAACGAATTTACACGAAATGAGCTGTACAAATCACCGGTTAGTTTGAAAGCGGCCGTTACCGCGTGAGTAAAAATGGTCCGTTTAGTTAAACAAATTTCAATCCATTTCACCGCAACGTGGCCGCCTCGTTTAGTTTTCCCCCACACCGACATAATCGTTACGGGTTAGAGGCACAACAGCACCGGTGGCGATATGACACGTTCGGCCAGGAATTATAGCGCTGCCAAGGTAAGCGAAAACCGGCCTCCACCATCACTCGACGCTCGTCACACCGGCAACCAGGTCGGATTTAATGGTGCTTCCGAAAATTAAATTACAGCCAAAGAAAACACACCTCCCCGCTTAATGAGAGGCGTGGGAGAGGAACTGACGGTGTGTTCGTGGCCCACTTGCTCAAGTGATTAAAAAGTTCCTGCAACGTCCTGCCCGGCCCACTTCCGAACAAGGAGCAGATGAGGGAAGCAAACGCCCGAAGGTTTCGAGCTTTCCGCACGGTTTGACGTGTCTTATCACCTTCCAGGTCCAGGAGCGCCACCAATGAGACGGGCAGATTCATCGACATGCATACGCGCCGGGATGATGTAGTCGCACGAGCGCAAACTTTTAATCTTCCACAGATTGCACCCAGCGCCATACGTAGGGAGCAGGCATCGTTTGTTTCGGCGTTCAGTTGGCCCACTGGACACTGGATGGAAGTTCACAGATGGCAAAAGATGGACAAATATGATCCCATAAGAGAACAATGGACAAAATTTTTGAAAAAAAATATTACTAATTAAAGATTGTCACAAATTGAAAAAAAAATGAAAAAAAGTATAATGAACCTTTTAATGCGATCGTAAGTTCGTGGAGATGTCGAGGAGTGCGATTTTATAACTAGAGCAAAGCGATCCGTGCGGTCCGATACGAGGGACGGATGGAGAGTTGGCCACTGGGTCTGCTGCAATCTCGCGTTGGACAATGGTGAAATCTTCATTTTTTTGTACTCCATCCCGCCTCATCGTTAAGGCAAAATAAGATGAAAGTGTCCTTTGGTTGGTTATATTTCAGCGGATCGATTGTAACGGACGAGATTTTGAAATTTAAAACCAGTTCAAAGAGGTTGCTTAAGGGACGGATTAGAAATCAATGAAGAAATCAACTAGGGAATATGACGAAGAATTTAAAAAGTAAGTTGTGTTAAGTTTACTTAAAAGTGAACTAAACGCAGCTGATTTACCATATGTTAACAGTGGAGAAGAGTGTGTTCGGTTCAAATCCATGAGCGAAGGAGTGTATAGCTTAACTAGATGATGTTTGTTTCCCTTGAAGCATACCTGTAACGAAAAAAGAAATAACAATTTTTAAAACATTTTATCAGGATAATGATTTAGTTTAGCAATTTAGTTTTAACTTGACAGACGTTCAGTCATGTCAGAGATTTTTTTCAATTTGTTAATAGCCGTATACTATAATTTAAAGCATTAATTTGTAATACTTCCGTATTTAAAAATGGAAATATGTGTGGAAAATGTATCGGAAATATGTGATAATCATGAATGTATCAAATAACATTTTTGTTACGCAACCAATCAAAAGTGTGTTTTTCTATGAATCATTCAAAAAGCTTTATTCGACATCTAAAAAAAAAAATGAATCAATATTTTTGGAAGATTCCCGGTACTTGTAATAACGGGCATATTTCATCAATAAGCATATGGAAAACTCATAACTCAATACTGAAATACATAAATGGGCCAAAATCGTTAAAATTGAAGACAGTTCACGTAAAAAAGTCGTGAACAACTCACTTCAAGATCAATGTAAATCGTATATTCCGCCCAGATAACTTATTATGCGAAAACTAACCTTAGTCTATTAAACATGAGGAACATTCATGAAACATACATAGCACCGTGATTTTAATATGATCCCATAAGAGAACAATGGACAAAATTTTTGAAAAAAAATATTACTAATTAAAGATTGTCACAAATTGAAAAAAAACTCCTGCCCATGAGTAAGACTGCCGAAGATAGGCTACGAACAGATCAGCACGGGAAGTAGTGTTGGGGTGGTGGTGGTGGACTGCCGGCGTGTTATTCTATGTGTGCGAAACAAAGCAAAGCAATGAAACTGTAAGTTGACACAGAGCAAAGCGATCCGTGCGGTCCGATACGAGGGACGGATGGAGAGTTGGCCACTGGGTCTGCTGCAATCTCGCGTTGGACTAAAAAAAACACAGGAAAAAACACGTAATGCGAGCTGCTTCCCACCGGGGACACGCGTGCCGTCGTGCCCGTTGTAGCGCAGAGGAGAGAGTATTCGCCAGCTGCTGCAACTCCCAAGCAGTGGGTCGCTCGCTCGCTCGCGTCAACTGCGCCCGGTGTGACTCCCCCTAATTGGAAACATGACTACGATTTTGCACACCAGAAGGAAACGAAACCGGGGGGAGACGACGGAGCCGACGACTTCGCGGGCTTCACCGGGGCCGGCAGCACAACCGGAAACGGTCGCGTCACGATCCGCGAGCTCTCCCGGGTGTATTTTCTTCTTGTTTCTGTACATTTTTCCATTTGTGTTTTTTTTACTCTTCTCTTCTATATCGTTTCTACAATGTGCGCACTTTATCGGAAAATCGATCAAACTTCTGGGTGTACTTGAAGGTTTTGCCCACGGGCACGACGACAACCCAAGAAGGGAAACCCGAATACCGTTCCCAAGCACGCGCCTTTCCCCGCGACGTGTTTCACGCTTTTCCTAACAAAACAAAATGCAGAAGAAGAAGAAGAATGGAGCAGGCATCGTTTGTTTCGGCGTTCAGTTGGCCCACTGGACACTGGATGGAAGTTCACAGATGGCAAAAGATGGACAACTTTTCGCACCGCACAGTTCCCTGAGAGTTGTGTGTGTGTGTGTGTGTGTATGCTCACTCCGAGTGAGTCAATATTATGTAAAGTCCCTACAGCCTGACAAGGCAGGATGTGCTACATCATGGCATATAGAAGTGAAATTGTTACGTCAAACAACGCCACCGACATTGTTGCTGTTCGACAACGACACAGCGACTCTTCTCTCACTCTAAATTGATCCGAATAATGAGCGCTACGTGTGTGTGTTTTGAGGACGCCTACGCTTACGTTCGGACGTCTGCATCGGTGGAGTTCCAAGCAACAGCACACTGACACAGGCATTCATTAACTCTGCAGCACAGCTGCACTACGAGTGACAGCCAAAATGTTCCATCGTCCACACGCTGCAAGAAATTTAAATTAGAGAACAAACTACTTAATTGCCGCCGGTTATTTCTTTGGCAAGCTTAAACCCGGCACGTACGGCACACGCCGTGAGGCGGCTCCCTGTGTTCGCGCGCGCCATATTTGGACCACTTGCCAGGGACCCAACGTGACTTGTCACACCGACCGAGTTTCCGGCCAAACCCGGCAGTGGTGTCACCACCGCAAAGTGAGCGAAGCGAGTTCGGTCGGATAAGGAGTTCCAGCTGGGAAGGATACAGAGGTTTTGGAAGTTAGGAACACTCCGGAGGTGAATGTTGGTGGTGCAAAATCCGTCGGATTTACATAACAAAACTACTCCGAGAAAGAACTGATGCCACCGATGTAACAACCCTGTAGAAAACTTGCTTTTAATTGGGATTACGTACACAGATTCGTCAAAAAATGTGTTCCGGTGAATAGGGCTCTAATTTGCCTGTTAGGTAAGCAAAATATATGGTCGCACATACCTGCATCCGGAGTTACGTTCGCTTCCCTCGCTTCCGGTATTTTAATGGGAAAGTGTCAAACCGTGGATGAAGATGTTCCCGCTCCGAAGAGCTTCATATCCCGCCAGGGTTATGAGTGTCTCACGCTTTTACAGAAATTCCAGCGTTTCCCAGCGGACACATTACTTTTCCGAAAACGAGCTCCCCCGAACTGTGGGCAAAACCGCAACCACCAGGCAGGCAGGCAGGCAGGCAGGCAGGTAACTAAGTCTTGTGTGGCATTATGTCACCCATTAGGCCCCGTCGCAGGATACGTAACCGTATCCGGTTGAGTTAGGATCTCGCTCTCTGAACCCCACCATCGGGCCCATCGAGGGGAAGCCAATAAAATCGCACACTAAAGCGCGCACAGTTAAAAAATATCTTCCCCAGCTCGTGCACCACATTAAAGTCACATCAAACGGCAAAATTGGAGAGACCGGCGCTGAGCAACAACAACCGACACGTAACATCAAAACAGAATTTGCTTTTCCTGCTGCGGTTTTGGGACCTTTTTTTGCCGGCAAAATTCGGGCGCCTCGTTTCGGCAGCCAAATCTTTACCACTCCCAGTGGACACCCTCCTCCGCCCTCCTAGCCCTCTTCTTCGCCAGGAGCTCGTTGTTCCTGCCAGGCGTTAATGGAAAAGTCACGTCATTCGTGCACGCACTTTCGGGAGCACCGTATCTTAGAATCGGTCCGTATCTTATGTGCGTGTGTGTGTGTGGAAAGGACAGAAAGAAAACAAAACTTTGTAAGGACACTTTTGGCACCAGCAACGGAGCAGAAGTCGGATTTTTTTTTTGGGTTGTTGCGCCCTGCAGGGATTTTGATTCTCTTTTCGCTACTTCAACGAAAAAAAAAACGCAGCAAAGTACCGAATTCCACCCCTTGGAAGGCGCGAGAGCAACAGGGCCGTAAAAAGTAATATACCGATGACAATTGAATTCTTTTTGGTTCTTCTGGTTGCAGAAAATACATCCCCGCGTGAGAACCACGCGCCGAGGGGAGTTCCGCGAGGGGCGGGAGTCAACAAGACACGCGCTCCAGTGCGACAGTGGGAGTTGGGAGGTGGCAAATCAAAGGGCTTAAGGGAAATGTTTGCGCTAAACTACAATTATTTAGTCATCGCCAGAACGGAACCGGGAAACTCTGTGGGCGTGTATCGATTTTTGTGCGCGCTAAAAAAAAGGATGTTTGAGTGCCAGCCGAGTAAAGCAAAACACTACTTTTTAGATTATGCTTTCGTGAAGGCAGTGTTTATCTTAGGAATTCAAATATCTTCACCAATCCAGACCGTCCAGTCTCCTTTTGAAGTACTATTTGATCGGACCCTAACAAACCACTTCGTACACGGTTCCAACAATGATTTGTCAACTTCTTGACACAAAACTGTCTTTTAATAAAGCCATCATGAGCTAGTCGGTTTAGATTAAATTTGCCTCTCTCCCATGGGCGTCCCATCGGTGGAAGACACCACGTCCATACTAAAAGAACCGCACACACACACACGCATCCAGGAGCCTCAATTACACGCCACAAGGGTGATATTTGCGCGTTGCCCCGGGTAGCATTATTTCATTGAAACTGCTTTAAAACGTAATTATAATCCAAAACAAATTACTGTCATTGAATGCTAATATATGTGTTTACTTCCCCGCAGGCCATTTACGTGCACGGCGTACCATCGGGTGTGCGCGCGAGCGCCGAGGGACGAAAAAGCAATCAGAACTTTCTGCCTACTTCTTCGGCTGCTGCTGCCTACTCGCGGTTCCCAAGGTTACGCTCGAACGGGGCTGGAAAAATCCTAGCCTAGTGGTTAAAGTGTTTATCAGGGCGAGGAGTGTCTCACCGACGAGTGCGGCATCCGTCCGCCGTGCTGCCTGATGATGCTGTTGATGCAGATTTAATTTTATGCCGCCCCCTTCAAAAATCACTGGTGCCTGACGGGGGCCCTGTGTAGGGATGTTTTCTCGGCCTGGCGCGAAGGGGATGTCTTTTCGGGATTTCCTTTTTTTCGGTCGCTCCTCCTGTTGTTCTGGTCCACCGAGAGTGAAAGTTAGCGCTACTGTGTGCGTGAGTGAGATTGTACGAAGGAGAGTGTGTTTATGGGAAGAACGATGCGCGTTATGGGTTCGGGGTGTGGTTTGAAGCGAAAACCACTTCCACCGGTGTGTTTCTTTCTTCGTGTTTTTTTTTGGGTTGTTGCGCCCTGCAGGGATTTTGATTCTCTTTTCGCTACTTCAACGAAAAAAAAAACGCAGCAAAGTACCGAATTCCACCCCTTGGAAGGCGCGAGAGCAACAGGGCCGTAAAAAGTAATATACCGATGACAATTGAATTCTTTTTGGTTCTTCTGGTTGCAGAAAATACATCCCCGCGTGAGAACCACTCGCCGAGGGGAGTTCCGCGAGGGGCGGGAGTCAACAAGACACGCGCTCCAGTGCGACAGTGGGAGTTGGGAGGTGGCAAATCAAAGGGCTTAAGGGAAATGTTTGCGCTAAACTACAATTATTTAGTCATCGCCAGAACGGAACCGGGAAACTCTGTGGGCGTGTATCGATTTTTGTGCGCGCTCAAGTGAAAGGGAAAGTCACGAAAAAGGTTTCGATGCTACCCTTCCGGGCATTCTTTATTGTATACAAATTTTAAATTTAATTTAGGGCACTGACGTGATGATAAATTGAAAAATCACGACTTTATCAAGCGAATGGGATTGTGGGAAAATGTACGTTCCCAAGCTAATCAAAAATCCGACGTGTTTATTACTCATGTATGAAGCTTGAGTAGTGTTGGTAGGGGCCATTGGTTTGTATTTATATTATTAAGTAACTAAATGCCTATATTAAAGATATTTGAAGTTTTCGATTGATATTTTTCGTATCAATTGAAAATTTCAAATATGTATTCTAGTTCTGATGCATAGTAGTTGTTTTTTAAATCTGCATTCACAGTAATGTTGAGCTCATTGTTGTTCAACGCACTGACTGTTTTTAATTAAATTAATAGCTGATCCCTAGCAACGAAACAATACTCGCTTGATTACAGGACGCACATATCTGATCCAAAAATAATCCTAACCGTCGGGCGTGTGTGTGAAGCTCATATCATACACATCGTTATCTGCAGCAACATCTAAGGGACGCCCTTTGCACCATAGTTGCTCCCTTTATCGGATCAACCAACTCCCATAAACGGGAGTAATTTCATTACATCTCCAACACCCATTGGCTAATGATCAGAATATGCCATCTGGCTGTCATAACACCACCACCGCCATCATGCGCCATGGACCAAGGCCAAACATGGCCCAGTCGAGGACAAACAAAATGGACGGAAGAAAAATTCGCAGCATCAACTCAACCCAGGATGCCGCCGTCAAACCGCAACCAGGACGAAACCTCTCGAAGCTCTCGAGGAATCGTCCCGTGCCGAAGTCCGAAAGCCAACTTTTGGTCTTTTGTTTATCAAACATTGCCACGGGGGCCGTAGCTTCGGGGGACGAATGTGTTGCCCCACCGTTGTATCGGCCACGGGACGCACGATAAAAGCGTTTGTGGTGCGAAGTGTTCAGATTTTAATTAAGTCAGTCACATCGAGGGTGAACCGACATATTTATTCAATGAGCTGGATTTTGCTGCTCGGCAGTGTAGCGCAGCAACTAGCGAGAGTGGGATTTTATCCCAAAACGCTCAACATGCCCGGTATATGCACACATGGGGAGGGCGATCGGAATTCATATGTGTATGTGTGTGAGTGTGGAGCTTTGCGGATTCTTTTCTTTGTCGGTTGCCCAAAGTTCATTCCAGTGCATTGGGAAATTTTCAGAATCTGAATTCCATGGCCGGTGGTACAGTTCCATGGCAATGGGTACATCAATCGATAGCGAAACTATTCATTTCATCTAATTTTTGGAACACACCGAACCTAGTATTATGAAACGGATCTCTGCGTGCGAGCAACAGTCGATAATTAAAAGGAATTTAATTACTACACAGTATGTGTAAAAGGTTTCCACAGATGCACTATCGAGCGATATGCATCACTGTATTGGCAAATTCATTGTTTAGATTGATTTCAATAAAAAACAATGTAATTCCAACAATAAATTCCTGTAATGGAATAGGTATACTTCATTTTGCTGTGTTTTTATTGTGCTCGATGATTGAGTGAAGTTTGAACAGTTCGAGTAAGCAACTGATTGAAATAAATCAAAGAGATGGTGTATGTCATATTTCTACAAATTATTAAATACTAAGAACATAAAATAAATCATTTCAGCTTATATACATATTATTCAAAAAATATATATTATTGACAGTTTTTAATGTCTATATTATTCTTGAGATCTTTCTAAAATATTCAGATTTTATTATTAATATTGAACATGAGTAACATTGAGTTATCTTTTATTAACATTGTGTCCAAACCCTTTTTGCAATACAAAGACCATGTTAACGAAAAACGTAATAATACATATAAACGTACAACGTATTATTACTTCATTTAAAAATATGTTAAACCATTAAAATCATTGTTATTAAATAATAATCAACGATACAAATAATTATTATCAACGAAAAGGAAATTGAAAAACTTAAATTTTAACTATGTTCTATGTACATGTAACAAATAATTAAAAAAATCTTTACTTTACTCCTGCGTTTGAAAAGCAAACAATCATTTACAGATGATTTAATTACATTCAAACGCAGTGTTTCAGATAAACGTTCAACTACACTCGAACGCATTCGTAAAAACGTTCTTATCACTGACAGATCCGATCTCCTGCCACGTCCTTTTCCGAGTACCGATGCCACTTGGTGAAAAAGCGGACACATACACACGTACGCACCAGATGCCATGTGCCAAAAACACCGAAACTTCGCCCCGTGACCTCATTCATTCATCATTACCGATAAGGATCGCTCGTTTCGCCATCCGCCCAAACAAAAAGGATAAACGCAGCAGAGGAGAGCGAGAGAGCAACAACAGCGGGGAGAGAAAAAAAACTACCATTTGTAGGGTCATAAATCCCGGGGTTAATAAATTTCCAACCACCCACCCACCGAACCCAGCGTGGAGATAGAAGAAGTCGATGAAACGCGCACACACACAAGCACACATTTACACACTTGCACACGAAGCGTGGAAAACGGAAAATCATCATCCATCTGCTTATCTGCAGAAAAGGATCAGTAATCAGCCGGTCGCCCGTCTCCGCTTCTCTCGTGTGTTTCACTCTCGGCACGGTATTGATATCCCTGGCAGCACAGGACGACAGCGACAGCACCCATGGGCGCCGGGGTTTAATGTCGCTTGTTGCGCGACCGAACCCCGAGCGCGTCGAAACAAACGAACCACTCGGAGCTTCGCTTAACCTTTTGCGTGTATCCTTTTTTTGCCCGAGTTGCTGTGAGAGGTGCCTGATCCGGACGCGCCCGCGCTAACCGTCACAATCAGTGACCGTATAATGCCTGATGCCACCAATCAAACCACACCGACACCGACACCGACGCCGGAGCTTCTTTCACCGGAGCCTTTTTCGCCGCCATCAAAGGACAACGAGCGCGCTCCTTGCCGTGTCTTCTCGGAGCACGTTGGAGCAGGCGAGTTTCCCATTTCTCGCTCCCTGCGGATTCGTTACATATCACTTACAGAACCGCACTCCGCGGGGCTGTGCGTTGGGTTTTCCAATTTCCCATGTCCCAGGGGCGCACACACACAAAGGGAGAGACACGTACGCCGTATATCGACAATGGCTGCGTGCTTATCGGAGCAACCGTGCCTGTTCGACTCATCTCGTTTGCGAGTGTATTATCTTCATCTCATACATGTGACAAGTGAAAGTAAAGCTAATTAAATTAACATGTCTGTCACGGG